>JAWPHD010012388.1:0-76178 GCA_037043455.1 Cyrtodaria siliqua
ACAAAATATCACTATTGCTGGATTAAAAATCTAAATAGATTACTTTACGATCAAAACAAACATCACGGTAAAACTTATTTCTGCGATCGTTGTCTTTACGGCTTTTCAAGAGAAGATCTACTTACAAAACACAAAGAAGACTGTGATGGTATTAACAAAAATTCTTGCAGAATAGAAATGCCAAAAGAAGGTAAAAATACTGTAAAATTTAAAAATCATCAAAATCAGATGCCTGTGCCTTATGCAATATATGCTGATTTTGAAAGTATAATCAAACCGAAATCAATCAAATTTGGAAAGAAATCTGAAATCACAAATGTACACGAAGCTTGTGGTTTTGGATACCAGGTTGTCAGATATGATGGCAAAGCTGAAGAACCTGTTATTTACAGAGGTGAAGATGCTGTTGAAAAGTTTTTAAATTACTTAGAATGTGAGAAGAGCAACATTAATAAAATATTTGCTCACCCAAAACCATTAATCATGACACAACAAAATGAGGAAGATTATGAAAAAGCAACACACTGCTGGATATGCGAAAATGAAATAGGTAGGAAATGTGGTAAAAACTGTAAAGTAAGAGACCACTGTCATTTTACAGGTGAATACAGAGGTGCAGCACATAAAAACTGCAACCTAAAACTAAAAATAAAACCAAATAAAACAATCATTCCTGTTGTATTTCACAACCTCAAAGGATATGATAGTCATCTTATAATGCAAAAAATACATAAAATGACAGGTAATATTACATGCATTTCAAACAACGCTGAAAAGTATATTTCATTTAGTGCCGGACAACTTAGATTTTTGGATAGCTTTCAATTTATGGCTTCGTCTTTGGAAAAATTGGTTAAAGCAACAGACAAATCTGATTTCAAAATTACCAAAAATCAGTTTGGGGAACAAACAGATTTACTTTTACGAAAAGGTGTTTATCCATACGAATATATGGACAGTATGGAAAGAATTAAGGAAACGCAATTACCGCCTATAGAAAAGTTTTACAGTAGTCTTTCAGATGAAAGTATAAGTTCCAAAGATTACGAATACGCTCAAAAAATATGGAAAGAGTTTAACTGTAAAACTCTTGGAGACTATCATGATTTATATCTAAAAACTGATGTAACTCTGTTAGCAGATGTATTTCAAACTTTTAGAAAAACATGTATGAGTGCATACAAACTTGATGCTTTACATTACTATACAGCACCTGGATTATCTTGGGATGCTTTACTTAAACATTCAAAAATAGATTTAGAACTTTTGAGAGACATTGACATGCACTTATTCATAGAAAAAGGAATGCGAGGTGGTATAAGTATGGTATCAAAACGATATGCCAAAGCAAACAATCCACATGTAGTTGATTATAACCCTAACGAGGAAAACAACTTTTTAATGTATTTTGATGCAAATAATCTTTATGGATGGGCAATGAGTCAACCACTTCCATATTCTGGCTTTAAGTGGGTGGAAACAGAAACGTTGCCAGAGCCAAAAGATGGAAAAGGATATTTTTTAGAAGTTGATTTGGAATATCCTAAAGAGCTTCATGAAGCTCACAATGACTATCCGCTTGCACCGGAAAGATTAGCAGTGGAAAAAGAATGGTTGTCTAAATACCAAACAGATCTGTTAGAAAATAATGGCATGATAAATACAGAACAACTAGTTCCCAATCTTAGGGACAAAGAAATATATGTGATACATTACAAAAACCTGCAACTGTATTTATCTTTAGGCATGAAACTGAAGAAAATACACAGAGTATTAGAATTTAATGAAAAACCATGGATGGCATCATACATAAACCTAAACACAGAATTTAGGAAAGAAGCTAAATCAAACTTTGAAAAAGATTTTTACAAACTTATGAACAACTCTGTGTTTGGCAAGACAATGGAAAATCTACGCAAGCGGACAGATATAAAACTAGTCAGAACTGACGGCTCTGAAAATGAAAAGATAAGAAAAATAATAGCCAAACCCAACTTTAACAGGCGTATAAAATTTTCAGATGAATTATCAGCAGTACATGTAAACAAAACAAAATTAACATTAAACAAACCAATCTATGTTGGGATGTCAGTATTGGATTTATCAAAGTATATGATGTATGATTGGTATTATAATACCCTAAAGAAAAGGTATGGAAATGACTGTACTTTATTATACACAGACACTGACAGCCTACTGGTAAACATCAAAACAGATGATGCATACAAAGATATGGTTGAAATGAAAGATGAATATGACTTAAGTGATTATCCGAAATACCATCCAATGCATGATGATACAAACAAAAAAGTATTGGGTAAAATGAAAGACGAATGTAATGGTGTTGCTATAGTTGAGTATGTTGGATTAAGACCCAAACTATATTCTGTTTTGAGAGCGGATGAGCAGATGATTGAAAAAGTAATAGATAAAATGAAAGATGAATGTCCTGGTGTTTCGATAGTTGAGTATATTGAATCAAGACCCGAACTATATTCTATTTTGGGAGCGGATGTGCAGATGATTGAGAAAGTAACAGACAAAATAAAAGATGAATGCGTTCCTATAGTTGAATCCAAACTATGTGCTATTTTGAGAGCGGATGAGCAGACGATTGAGAAAGTAGTAGATACAATAATAAATAAAACAAAAGATGATGGTGATTCTATAGCTGAGTATATATCTAAGAATATTGGATTAAGACCCAAACTATATTCGATGTTTAGAGCGGATGTGCAAAATGTTAAGAAAGATGAAAATATTGGATTAAAATCCAAACAAGATTCTATTTTGAAAGTGAATGAGCAGATTATTAAAAAAGCAAAGGGTGTAAAAGAATATGTAACCAAAAAACAAACAAACTTTGAAAACTACAAGGATGCATTGTTTGGCAAGAAAAAATACACCCATAAAATGAATATAATGCGATCAATGCAGCATCAAATATATGGCATAACAGTAAACAAAGTTACATTATCACCATTTTACTCAAAAAGATACATCCGAGAAGATGGAATTACAACTGATGCACATGGGTTTCTATAAAAACTTATGAATTTGAGTATCAGCAGGAACCATAAGTAATTCTTCTTTGACAAATCCTCTCTGTGGCGCTGGTGCTTTTAAATAATAAACTCTTATACCTTGCGTCACCATATAACTTTTAATCTTGTGAATATCTACACTCCACATTGGATCAGTTGCTCTGCGTCTTCCACCTTCTTGTTCCCCGGGTTGATATAAATATCTCACACTTGCATTCATACAGATAGGATCATCTTTTTTAAATTTTTGTTTCAACAGGAGGGGGCTTTTTTGTCTCCGCATTTATGGCTTTAACAACTTCTGGTAATCTCTTTACCCATTCTCTATTACGTTTTTGTGAATCTATTTCCTTAGCATACTGATAACCAAACAATCTTTCAGCTAATGTTCTGTTAAATCTTTCCACTAAAGCTTGGTCTCTGTGTATTTCTGTTCTGCCTCGTCTGATATTTACTTTGTGTTTTGCCATCAACTGTGATACTGCACCCATAAATTCTCTGCCTGGATCCACTTGTAATAATTTTGGATATGTCAAATGTCGACTGTATATTTTCTCAAATGCTTTGGCAACTTCTTTGTTATCCTTGGAAGTCAGTGGCTCTGCTTCTTTGTATCTACTTGCAATATCAACCACAGTCAATGCATATTTATATGTTTTGCGTCCACGACCAAAGCCGAAAGTATCATGCGGCAAAAATAACAAATCAGCTTGATGCACTTCATTCTTAGCAGAAACATCAAACCTGGGTCTAACTATTTTCTTTGGCGCAGGTAAATAAATCTGCCACACAGCTTGTTTCTTTAAAAATTCTAATGCCTTTTTTCACTGACACCAGCCTCTTTTGCTAATTTTTTAACTGCTGTGTAACCTCTCCAAAATCCTTTTGGGCTGTAATAAATCTTTTCCATTTTTTTCTTCTAAAGATTAAACTTTATATAACTATAAAGAAAAAATGGATATCACAACTGCACAATTCGATGAACTGCTCGAAGAGCAATATCAAAATAGTACAAAGAAATGGACAGACTTGGAACTAAATAAAATATACACTATTACAGATACGAAAATAGTAGAAACTGAATATGGTCCATCCATGGTATTGACATTATTAGACAATGGTGAAGTATGGGCGCCTGGTCATATCAAAGATAAATTAGAGAAGAGTGCTAAACCACCATATTATATGCGACCACTTGGATTGAAACCATGTAAGAACAACAAAAAAAATAGGTATCATGCATATGACTTAGTCTTTTCAAAGTAAACATATTTAGTCATTTCAAATCCAAAAAAGTCCAAAGTAATTATAGTTTTAAACTATTTTTTTTTATGAAATCAATGTATACGCCACAAATCCAGTTGAAGCCATGCCCACCAAAATAAACGTAATTTCTCTATTCTGTTGATCCGGAGATGGTGTATAGAAATCACTCAACTTAGGCTCCGGTTCCAAAAGCAAATGTTTGCCAGTTGTATAATAACACTGTTTCATAGCCTGATCCACATCATCAAAAGTCTGCTCTGCATGATGCTCTTTTTGCAGTTGCTTATTAATAAAATCTAATCTCTCTGTTCCTTTTTTATTCCACTCCGCTTGTGCTGCGTTTAATTGTTCTACGGCTTTGTCATGCCTTTGTCTTTCCTCATCTGAATGACTTCCCATTTTTGAAAAGAAATAATTTGAACCGCTAAACGCCAATGCGTTTGTTAATGCACCACCGATCATCATTGCTACTGCACTTGCCATTTTTTTTATATATATATTTTTTAAATTATTGCATAATATCTGCAGGAATAATACCTTGCTTAATCAGCATATCCTTTGTAGCCATTGCTAACATTATATCCACAGACAGCATCCCAACATCTACCATATTAAAATCCACTTTAGGTGCTGTTCTTTTTAGTAGTTTTCTGCCAATCTCAGAATATCCAACAGTTAGAAGTGTTTCCACTCCAGCATGATACATCATATTTACAATTTGTTTTCCGTCAATACTTGCTGCCATTTTTTTTATATTATTTTTTATATTATTTTTTTAAATAAATTATTAAAAACAATCAAACGGGTCTTTTGGTGCAACATGAACAGCAGCTTGCACAGGTTGCGTAGCAGATTTCTTGTTATAAATATACAAACCCAACCCAGCAATACCAAATAAAACCAGACACGGTGGAATATAATTTTTGTATACATTTATTTTGATTTCTGGTTCCTCTTCATCTATTGTTATTTTTGTTATTTGATTTGCAGTATCTTGATTTGCAGCATTTTGATTTGTAACATCTTGAAGCAAACGCTTTGCCTTTTTTGCCGCTGCTCCTTTTTTCCAGCTTCTAATCGTTTTGGATTTTTTACTTTTTGTTGTTCAACAGGTTGTGTAACAACAGGTATAACTTCACTCTCTTGATTCTCCATTTATATTATCTATATTTTTATTTTTATTAAAATCAATATGTCTGACAGTTGTCAGTATTGCTGTAAATGGTGCTAAGCACATTCCATACCTGTAATACAACTCACAACAAGCACTTGTCAAAGCATGATTAATAAATGGGTCTTCCTCCAAATCTTCTATCAGTTTTGGTGGATTGGTTACATTAAAATATTTTGATACTCCCATCACATACAAGTTAATAAAAGAATTGCCTAAAGTCTTGGTCATACTTGCCCCAAGTCTTGCTTCATATCTGCAGTAAAGTTTGTTAATTTCATCTGGTGACATGCCATCTATGTTTGTGAGTTGTACGTCCTTACCCAAATATTGACGACTACCACCGCCAGCCACTATAGCTGATAATCTTTCTTTTTTTGTTTCTTGTTGTTTTGATTCATCTAATTCCGTCTGTTCCGATATATTTTGTAATAGTTCTTCCGCATTCATTTTTATATTATTAATCTTATTTTTTATCTTGAAATAAATATAAATTACAAAACAACTAGCTGCGATATTCATGCAACTGGTAATTGTTAGTATTGTTAATAGCATTGTTATTAACATTGCTATTTTTTCTATTAACATTATTAATTTGCTGCAAGCATTGCTATTAACATTACTAATTTGCTATGAGCAATGCTATTAGCAATACTATATTCATGGTCAGTATTGCTATTAACATTGCTACTTTGCTGTTAGTATTACTATTAGCAACAGTTGTAAAAAAAAAAGTATTATACCTGCGGATATTATGAAATAAATATATTTTGTAATAATAAAAAAATATTATATCAGAAAAAATGGATTTGAAAATAACAGACGGTGAGATTAGTGATTATGACAAAAATAAAACAGCACTGGAAATTATGACAAGAGATGACGATGACGTAAAATGCTGTATATGTGTTTCAGAAAGTAAGCAAAAGGTGCACAGGAAACGCCTGTAATTTCTGTGACAAAGGACGGCGTAGAATATTTTATATGTGAGCCCCGAAAACATGAGTAGTGATGTTGTACCGATATTGGTTAGTGCATTGAGTGTATGGTTTATATGGGACACTCTAGTTTTTATTTTTGAAAAAATTTATTCAACCCAATAACCAGTTGGTTGGTCAGTTCTCAAAATTAACTTGGAATATTTAGTCTTAGCTAAAGCTTTTCTTATTCTGGTTCTCTCTTCCAGCGTTGGAATAACATCATTTTCTCTCAAACAATTTTCAAAACTATCTCTGTCTTTGGTGTAAAACATACACAACCATTTTGCTTGCTCTCTCAAATCTTTCAATACAGAATTATATCTCTGTGAAATAACCCATACTGATTGTTTGGCGTGGCGGCCAGAGAATGCCAACTCTGATAACATATCTTTTTTCTTTGTTAATTCTTTTGTGGCTGAGCAATCGTCAATAATGTATAATGTGGGCTGGCCAGCATATCTTTTGAAAAATAAACGCAACAGTTCTTGTAGCATTTCTTTACCTTTGCTAACGGGATTGACAATTTTTTTTTTTTTATCTTTTGGATTTCTTACATCTCCTATCCAGGATCTATTTTTATAAGCCTCGTTCCACTCTATGGTTGGACACAATATAATTATATGTTCAAAAACTCCAACATACTCTTGTTCAAGTATGTCAAGAACAAACTCTGTTTTACCACAGCCTGTCTGACCACAAATAATTGCACTGTGTGAATATTTAGGATATTTTGTTGTAAACTAGTATCGTACTTCTTTGAATCTTCCATCTTCGAAATTGATTTGCGCATCTTGTATTGTATATATATATAAATATTTAAAGTTTGATCTTCATCTGCTTTTTTATTTATTAATATCGTTATGCCTTCACTGCCGTTTTCTATTCTTCTTCCACTGCCGTATAATAAATTGTCATCACATGTTCTAAGGTCAAGCCACAAAGCATATGATTTTGTCAAATAAGTCTCAAGAGAAACATTGGTAAAGTTTAAGTCCCTCGCTACTATTTCTGTCTCTTTATTTCTTTTTGATGTTAAAGCAAAATATTTGTTGATTTCATCCCAATGTTGATATGCCTTCATGCCCTGACTATACAACTGATTTGGTACTCCCTCTATTGTCATTTCAACCTTTTCAATCTTTGGGTTGTAATAGGTTTCTGCGCTTGTTCTTTCTGGGTCTTCAAACAGCATTAGAATACCTTTCATGCTCTGTGCTGGTACATTAATGTTGATATTCCAAAGGGTTTCAGATTTGTTTGCTGTTATTTTTCTATATCGCAAGATACGATCATACAAAAATACTATCTTACCATTGACTTGCTGTCTTATTTGTCTGGATAATTCAACATCACTAACCGTATCAAATTCCAAGCAGATATTTTTATTACATAAGATGCATCAGCATCACTGCTTTTGATAACTTTGTTATAATCGTTAAACGTTAATTCATATTCTAACCTATCACCAAGCCCCGCTTGATAAAATGGCATATGACTTTCTAACATTTCAAAGTCCAGTGGAATACAAAATCTATTTCCATAAGCTGCTGCTATAGCTTCATCTCCGGTGTCTGAGGAAGCATCTCCCGCACCAATTCTATGTTTTAACATGTTTGATTTACCAATACCTTGGTAAGCTATGTTTACTCGTTCAGTAGGGCTTTTCCATAAATCTACATAACAATGATATATATCACTGTCATCTATTGACATGACTTCGTTGCCACTTATTCTTATTGTCATTTTTTTCACAATTGTTCTACCCAGATTTTGAAATAGAGTAGCGTTGGCGTCTGTTCTGCTTTTAAGTTCTATTTCAAAGGCAAGACGAGTAGTACGAGGAACTATCACATCATTAGTACTTATATTGGGAAATCTTACAAGCAGTTGCTGGTTTTGGTCTATTGTTGATGGATTATTAGTTATTACTACACTTGTGCGGATGCCTTTGGCACCATGAGGTTCTCTTAGTTTTCTATGAGGGTTGAGTTTGTTTCCGTAAGCTGACATTGTTTTTATTTTTTAAATATATTTTTTAAAATTAAATAAAATAAACAATGGCTGAAGGAGGATTTGATTTTGACAATCCTACGTTTGATCCAGATGATTATGATGAATATTATGATTATGATTTACCAATGGTGCCTGATGAGCCGGTTCAAAGAAGTCTTCTTAATCAAAGCGATCATATTGCTGAACTTAGGGGAGAGCTGGCAGAATCCACACTTGAAATATACAAAAAAAATCGTGTAAAATCCTTTTATAATGAAATAGAAAAACGATATAAGATGGCACCGGACAAAATGGATTATGACCAGTTTAAAGTATCAAATGATGGTAAAACATTATACTGGATTGTTGGTGATAAAGGAATAAGAATAACTGCCAGACAAGGCTCTTTTACATTTCTTGCTCTTGGTTCTTTGGCAAATGAATATAACAGGATTATTGGCTCTGGGGGAACAAGGGCGGTAAGACAGTTTTTAAATTTACCGGAGTATGACAGTAAAACAAAATTACCACAAAAAGCTCGACAAGCGTTGCAAGAGTTGGAGAGCACAATAAACGATTTACCAGATAATGCGGATGCTATTCCATTACAAAATATTTCACGTATTGTGGGTAACATAGAGACATCAATGGATAACATAGAGACATCATTTTATGACTTGGATGTGACAGAGCGTCCTGATGTTGAAACACAAACAAATATAGACAAGCGTGAAATGGATGGAATAGTAAAAGCGATGACAACTGTCAAGGAAGAACTCACCAATAACGTGGCAAAACTTACACAACTTGATAAAGACATAACAAGAGAAAAACAAAAGTTAGAACAAGCTAAGACTGATAATGATGAATTCCAGATAAAAAGAATTAGCGATCGCATCAAAGACCTTGAAGATGAGAGAGGTGCAAGAATGGATGTCATTAATGAAAACAGAGAAGCTTTTCGTAACCAAGTAAGCAGGATAAAAGAGACAATAAACAAAATGTTAAACGAGGATACAACTCTTGGTGAGAGGATCAAAACCTTGTTTAGGGAGCAAGGTATTACTATTGTTAGTATTTTAACTGCATTTGGTATGATTCTTGGGGTGATAATTAATTCTATTATTCCCACATCAAGTGCTGCTCCAACTCCAACTCCAAAGCCTGATCCATCAAGTGTAAAAAAACAACTACTTAATCTTGGTAAACTTCTTGCCAACCTAGCTGGTAAAGCTGCTGCAGCACTTCCAGGAGTTATTGGTGCAATAGTATCATGGCTTTTATCTGCAACAGGTAATGTTATTAATTGGCTTGGTAACAATCTATGGGCTTTGCTTGTGTTTGTTTCCGGGTTGTTGTATGTGGCAGCCAAAGAGTGGTTTAGTAAATCTCGTAAATAAGTAATGCAGCAAGACCTATTACTATAGTACCAACAATTATAGTTGTTTTGTTATCTTCGTGTTCAATCGCTATTTTTAGCTCTACTGGCCGAAGGCCAGCAGAGCTTATGGGATGCCGAGTTGTCCGTCGTCCGTCCGTCGTCCGTCCGTCCGTCCGTCTTTAACTTTTGTCTTGTTAAGACGATAGGGCCTTCATTTTTTACCGATCTTTACCAAACTTTAACAGGTTGTTAATATCAATGAAAGCTCGGATGAGTTCGAAAACCAGACAGATCGGACAAGTAAAAGCGGAGTTATGGCCCTTGATTTAGTTAAAAATGCTATATTGCTATATTTTGCCTCGTTAAGACGATAGGGTCTTCATTTTTCATCCTATCTTTACCACATTGTTAATATCAATGAAAGCTCAGACAAGTTCGAAAACCAGCCAGATCGGACCAGTAACAGCAGAGTTATGGCCCTTGAGTTAAGTAAAAATGCTATATTGCTATATTTTGCCTCGTTAAGACGATAGGGCCTTCATTTTTCATCCGATCTTTAATCAAACTTTAACAGGTTGTTAATATCAATGAAAGCTCGAATGAGTTCGAAAACCAGACAGATCGGACAAGTAACAGCGGAGTTATAGCCCTTGATTTAGTTAAAAATGCTATATTGCTATATTTTGCCTCGTTAAGACGATAGGGTCTTCATTTTTCATCCTATCTTTACCAAACTTTACCACATTGTTAATATCAATAAAAGCTCAGACAAGTTCGAAAACCAGCCAGATCGGACCAGTAACAGCAGAGTTATGGTCCTTGATTTAGTTAAAAATGCTATATTTTGCCTCGTTAAGACAATAGGGGCTTCATTGTTCATCCGATCTTTACCAATCTTTATCAGATTGTTAATATCAATGAAAGCTCGGACAAGTTCGAAAACCAGCCATATCGGATTAGTAAAAGCAGAGTTATGGCCCTTGATTTAGTTAAAAATGCTATATTTTGCCTCGTTAAGACGATAGGAGCTTAATTGTTCATCCGATCTTTACCAAACTTTATCATATTGTTAATGCTGTTGAAAGCTCGAACATGTACGAAAACCAGCCATATTGGACCAGTAACAGCGGAGTTATGGCCCTTGATTTAGTTAAAAATGCTATATTTTGCCTCGTTAAGATGATAGGGGCTTCATTATTCATCCGATCTTTAGCAAACTTTATCAGATTGTTAATATCAATGAAAGCTCGATCAAGTTCGAAAAACATTCATATCGGACCAGTAACAGCGGAGTTATGGCCCTTGATTTAGTTCAAAATGATATATTTTGCCTCGTTAAGACGATAGGGCCTTCATTTTTCATCCTATCTTTACCAAACTTTATCAGATTGTTAATGTCTATGTAAGCTTGGTCAAGTTTGAAAACCAGCCAGATCAAACCATACACAGCGGAGTTATGGCCCTTGATTTTGTTAAAAATGCTATAATTTGCCTCGTCATACGATAGGGCCTTCATTTTGCATCTGATCTTTGCCAAACTTTAGCAGATTTTATGACTTTCTTTTTTACGTTATTACTTTTATTTATTTTTAAATTTTCTTATTTTTTTTTTTTTTTTTTACTTTTATTTTTTTTTTTTCCTTTTATTTTTTTTGATTTGTTTTTTAATTATTATTTTTTTATTTTTTTTTATTATTTTTTTTATTCATGTTTTTTTTTGTTGTTTTTTTAATATTTATTTATTGATTTTTTTTTTTTTAATTGATTCATTTTTTTTAAAAAAGTTTTATTGATTATTATTATTCTCTAAAAAAAAAAATTTTTTTTTTTTTTTATTTTTTATTTTTTTTAGCTCTATGTTGGACCAGTCGGACCAGTAACAGAGGTGTTATGGCTCTTGATTTAGTTAAACATGCTATATTTTGCCTCGTTTATACGGTAGGGCCTTCATTTTTCATCTGATCTTTACCAAACTTTACCAGATTCTTTAGTTATATATATGGCCCATGATAAAGTTAAAAAGCTGTTTTTTGCCCGAAACTTTCAAAAAAACTTAAATGGCAGTCAGTCACTTCATTGATGTTATAAGAGCCGTGTTAGCCAGTAGAGCGTCTACAGGCCCTCTTGGGCCTCTTGTTTGTATTTCTGGTGGGTTATGTTCCACAGTTTTATGTATTGATTTATCAGAATGTTCCGGTAAAAATTTCTTTGTCGTGGTGCCTTGAAAAGGTTGAATATTTTTTGGTGGCACTGGTTTTACATTTACATCATTATTCAATCCTAATGCTTGTGCATCGGTTGCTATTACAATTTCATTATTGTAGTCTTGTATTGTTCCGATTCTTAATTCCATGTCACTCGGAGACATGTACAATCCACTTCCATAGACAAAATTTACTTTACTTCTTGCATATTTTAGAGTGTTTTCATATCTTGAAATTTGACTGGGCAAGTCAATGGGACTATTTATTGCGTCCTCTACATTTGCTAAAAATTGTTTCTGTGCATCAAATGCTGTTCCAGTTCCAAGTATATCTGTTCTTGTTTGTGATTGTGAGCCAAGGATTGCCCAGCAGTATGTTCTTATGCTGTCGTTGATTCTTTCTACTCCAGCTCTTGTAAATCCAGATGAACAATCTAGTATAAAAGTAGACCAGCTGTTGTCCGCCTCAGATCCTTGTGCAATGTAATCAATGTGATATGTTTTATCACTCTCATAGACTGTAAAACTCATCGTTTTGTTGTCGTATACAGTATTAACCAAAGGATGATAACCAATATTTGTCCAGTAATTATAAATTGTTCCTAGCCCATTATTATAGCTTTGTTTCTGTCTCCAGTCCAAATTTAAGTCAACGTTAAACTCCTTGCATATTCTCTCGTATGCGTTTCGGTTATATGTGTTATTAAAAGCATTCCAATTTGAGTCTTGCGGCATTGCTACACTCATCTCAAATAATATTCTTTTGACTTGATAATAGACATGAAATCGAAATAATGAACCTACCAAGGCATCAGCTTTTAGATGGTTGTTAAAATCAATACCACATCCAGTGGTCGCACACCAAATAGCAAAATTCCACTGATTCTGCCAAAATAACATCCAATCTGTTCCCCAGCTTTGAACTATAGCATCTGATTTGACGTATGGAAGTTTGTATTTTTCAAAGACATTTGGAAATAATGCTTTAAAGTCTTTACCGTCTGATGTAATAACTATGTTTTGATTTATTATATCTATCACTTTCTTGCTAAAAGTATTTGAATAGTGAGCATCCGGGTTATATTTGAATTCTTTAGAAATCATTTTTATTTGTGTTTTTATATATATATTAAAAAAAATGTTTCATACAATTTCAAACATAGACAACTCTATTAATTTACAACAGTATATCGATAATAGAGATGGAACTAAGCGCGTTGGATTAAAAAGTTTTACATACACTATCGGTTGGTATAATATTATTAATGAAACCATAAAGACAAGAAACCCAGACAAAATAGAACATTTTCCAGGTGGACTCTATAACATTCAATACTTGGCAAAAAAGTTTAAAAAGCTAAATGAAAATATTATCCTGGACAGTATTGAGCAAATTGGTACAGCCATTATAGATACGTCAATAGAGACACGAATGGAATGTCAAGCGGTCTTTCAAAAATGCTGGGATTCAAGGACAGAAAATGGTTGACAGGTACTACTTTAGGAGATTACCCAATTGATTTAGCTCCTTATAAACAGCTATATGTTCATCTGAAACAAGTTAACACGAGTAGTAATTATTTCAATGGTGCACCAAGCACTATTATAGGTGTTGTACCTGTAGTAAATAAGCAGTTTGGAGATATAGTATATACAAGTTTTTATCCTGAATATCACTGTCTTATGAATGGTGCAATTACTGAATTGAAAATAGAAGTTAGAGATGAGTATGGCAACAAGATATTTAATCACGGTTTGCCTATGAGTTGTGTTTTAGAAATTATTTAAAAAATATATTTTTATAAAAAAAACAATGAGTATATTTGGACCACCAAGCCCTAAAAAAACAGAAGACTTAGAGGCTTTGATAAATAATGTTCAAGATTTATATAGACGAATTGTGCCTTTTGTTAACCAGTTTAATCATTTGAAAGATAGAGTTGATAATCTTAAATATGGAATTATAACAATATTTGCAGAGGCTCTTACCCACTTGTGTTGAATAGAATACTCTCATTTGGTAATGGTGGAGCAGAATCAAATGTGGGGCATGTGATGACACGTCGTGGTCGTATTATGGGAATAGGTTTAGCAAGTGAACGATTAGTTGGTGACGTAACTGTAATAGTTTCTGTCAATGGTGTTGAACAACCAAATTATGGCATAACGCTTCACATCATCCCACGCAATCATGATAACTTTGATAAACCTTTAGAAATTGGTGCTGGTTCTGTTGTTAACTTTGTATGCAAGGTTGCTAACGCTACCGCTGTAAATACGGTGGCATCATTATTAATTGAATTAATTTAATTTTTTATTTATTAATA
This sequence comes from Cyrtodaria siliqua, assembly GCA_037043455.1. Lineage (NCBI taxonomy): Eukaryota > Metazoa > Mollusca > Bivalvia > Adapedonta > Hiatellidae > Cyrtodaria > Cyrtodaria siliqua. The sequence goes on from JAWPHD010012388.1 coordinate 14,365, forward strand.
AAAAATGAAGCAACCAACAGCACCAAGTATATATCCTGAGTTGCCAGTGGAAGGCGGACAAAATTATAGATTACAAAAGATTTCAGAGATTGAAAAAAAGTTAATTACAGAACGAGATATACGTCAGTCTCTTTATAAAAAATATAAACGTGGTATTAATATTACAGATGGAATTGACACTACCTTAATATCTGCAGGTGTTATTATGGCTGGGATTGGATTTGTTGTTCCAGTTTTGTTACCTTTAGAAATAGCAGCAATAGTATGTGGAGCTACAGGTGTTTGTATTAATTTTATCAGACGTAAGCTTAATGCAAAAGCTCACAGACATGATGAAATAAAAACTTTGGCAGAGGCTAAGTTAAATAGTATAAAGCAGTTAATATCAAAAGCGTTGAGTGATGCACAAATATCTGATCAAGAGTTTAAGATGATTTTAGATGAGTTGGATAAATATTATAGTTTAAAACAGGACACTAAACAAAAAAAGGCTGAAATAAGTGAAGTTCAAAAAAAGGAACCAGTAGAACAGGGAAGAAAGGAAGCAATGGCAACCTTACAAACAAGTCTAAAAAGTGTGTAATAAATTGTTTTAGTAATGTGTATGAGTACGATCCACCACCTTTGTTTTCAAGGTCAGAAAATTGTTAATTGAATGTAATTTTGATAACTTATAAAAAAAATTAAACTTGCAATCTTCACTACCCCTATTTTAAAAAAAGTTTTAATAAATCAAGTAAAATCACCATTTCATGGTGATTTATTATATATATGTAATTTGGGCGTTTCTGTTGTAATTTGAGGCGAAACAGGGTGAGACGAAAATTACAACAGAACGCCCAAAATACATATATATCATCCCCAACGCCATATAAGGAAGTAAACAATTTTTTCAGAGAAATCCCTTTCGTTTTTGTACCGTTTCGTTTTTGTACCGCTTATTTACCTTTTGGTTGTTTTTCCTGTTTCCAATCTTCAGTTATAAACGTCTGACAATAAGTGACATCGCGTAAGTAATTTTCAGTGTAAAAACGTTTTTTTAAATGAGAATGACGGAAACTGGGCTTGGACGGAAACTGAATTGAAAATGAATTCCATTGAATTCGACATTTTCTAATCAAGGTGAATTGTCATAAGTGGTTATGTTATCCGTTATGTTATCCACGGATAATGATTCTATAGCCAATAATCTGCCGCGAAAACAGGGTGGAAGTAACTAATGAAAGGGAAACGACAAGCAATACCCGTGACAAATCGTATACAATCGTAACTAATCGGTTATTTCCGTATCACTCCGGTAAAAGGATCGAGATGAACACTCGGTTATTTCCGTGATATGAAATTCTTCACGCGTGCGATAACACGCGTGCGATAAAGCGTTATTGCCCGGCAACGAAATCCTGATTAATATGACTAGCTAGGTCTAGTAAGTAAATATTTTCTTATAGTGTCATGTGTAAAGGGAAATAACAGACATTTAATACAAATGCATAGAGAAACACCCGGCCCAACGGACCTATAAGTCACCTTATAATTATAGTTTACAAGTAATCAACATGGTTAAACATAATAGAAAATACTGTTATGAGCTCACAATGTACAATTTACAATACAATTAAAGTTACAAAGGGTTCATTCATAAATATTATATATATTGCGATAAATAGTGTCAGTTTAGTTCAATAATTGCACCACATGTTTACAGTTACGAGTTATATAACACACACTTTCTCTTTACATATATCTGTTAACTTCAGTAATGCATTTCCTATACTTTTCGTTTAAAATGTTTTATGATTGTAAAACTGCCATACTATTTATTTTGTAAACAAACTGTATAGGGACGGGCCGTAACTAATGTTGTAGAACTTGTGGCCCAACCCTTTTGCAAACTAATGTAAATGTTGCAATAAAATATGTTTAAACCATATAACACACTTCTTCTAAACAGATAAGCGTTAACAAGAAATTTTACAACTTTTCTTGTGTGGTTATGAATCAGGAAAATCAGTCTATTAGAGTCTGTCATGTTTTCATATATTCCATTTGAAATAATTTCACCGAATATCACAGTTCGTATGTTGTTGTATAAAGGACACTTCACTAGAAAATGAGTCTCGTCTTCAATTAATCCGGACTGACATAAAGTACACAGTCTTTGATTTGGTGCTTCACCAACATAGCGTCCAGTTTCAATTCTTAAAGGTAGGATACCGCATTTGAATTGAGCATATATAGCGCGTTCATTTCTTTTTAGGTCTATGTTGTATCGTATATGCAAAAACATCATATTTGTAGGGAAGTATATGATAAATATATGTATTCAGTTTTCGATTTATAGATGTAAACGTTCTACATACAAATTGGGAAAATATTGAAACAAAAACATCTGATAAAAGAACTGATATGCAACTCGAACTTCGCAGCAATGATGAGCAAAATACATATTTATGTTTTCTCTTCTTCATTCAATATAGTCATGATTGCATGCAGTCATAATTCATATATAACGTATCCATTCACCTAACAGTCATTCATTCAATCATGCTAATACACAAAGGAACACAGTGTTCTTTATTCGCTATTCTACTACACCTCTACCAGGATAAATCCAGGTTATTTTAGACATTTGACAACCTCGGCACATCTTTATATTATATATTATTAATAGTCTGAAGGAAACAAAGAAATAAAAAAACAACTATTATTTCTGTATTTGGCTATTGATAATGTAACTTCCTAATCACGTATGAAACAAGATAGACAAGGGTCGACCACTCACCAAAATAAACCAATGGTCGACCACTCACCAAAATACACGAAAGGTCGACCACTCATCAATATAGACAAGGGTCGACCACTCACCAAGATAGACAAGGGTCGACCACTCACCAAGATAAACCAATGGTCGACCACTCACCAAGATACACCAAAGGTCGACCACTCATCAAGATAGACCAAGGGTCGACCACTCATCAAGATAGACAAGGGTCGACCACTCACCAAGATACACCAAAGGTCGACCATTCATCAATATAGACAAGGGTCGACCACTCACCAAGATAAACCAATGGTCGACCACTCACCAAGATACACCAAAGGTCGACCACTCATCAAGATAGACCAAGGGTCGACCACTCATCAAGATAGACAAGGGTCGACCACTCACCAAGATACACCAAAGGTCGACCATTCATCAATATAGACAAGGGTCGACCACTCACCAAGATAGACCAAGGGTCGACCATTCACACCAAGATAGACCAAGGGTCGACCACTCACCAATATAGTACAAGGGTCGACCATTCACCAAGATAGACCAAGGGTCGACCACTCACCAAGACAGAACAAGGGTCGACCATTCACCAATATAGACCAAGGGGCGACCACTCACCAATATAGACCAAGGGGCGACCACTCAACAAGATAGACCAAGGGGCGACCACTCACCAAGATAGACCAAGGGTCGACCACTCACCAATATAGACCAAGGGGCGACCACTCACCAAGATAGACCAAGGGGCGACCACTCACCAAGATAGACCAAGGGGCGACCACTCACCAAGATAGACCAAGGGGCGACAACTCACCAAGATAGACCAAGGTGCGACCACTCACCAAGATAGACCAAGGGGCGACCACTCACCAATATAGACCAAGGGGCGACCACTCACCAAGATAGACCAAGGGCCGACCACTCATCAAGATAGACCAAGGGGCGACCACTCACCAAGATAGATCAAGGGCCGACCACCCACCAAGATAAACCAAGGGCCGACCACTGACGAAGATAGATATGTACGTGTGTATGTGGTTTAAGGGTTTAAGGTCGCTTTGAACTATCATGACGGTGTCTACTTGTAGCAATGCTCACATTTATAAATAGTAATTTTGCATTTAGTACAGGTAATTAGTGAATTACCCGTTGTCAATCTCGTATTTTTATTATTTGTTTGCATCCTCTTGGGTAGTATAACCTCATTGTTGAATAAAAGCTAATGATTTCCCTCTCTGTAATTGCTCCACTGCGTAAATCGTTATAACGCAGATTCTTTATCACGCTACGATTCTCTACACTAATAATAGCGGAGAGTATCAAAGCGTAATTAGGATATGATTTAATGAGATTGATATTGTGCGCAGTGGATCACACATAATTTCAAGGTTACCGGTTTATAACATTAGACATACTTCACAAATAATTTCAAGGTTACCGGTTTATGACACAAGATTGCCAATGTTTAAATTACCAGTAATTTATCAAACGTTTTTTAAAAGAGTGATAATAAACGTTGACCTGTATTCAAATGCTAATGGGTAATACAACGTAGCGAAGTAATACGTGCATGACCATGTTTCAGTATCCTCACATGCCTTCGCGATATGGCATAATATAAACCGGAATCTAAATATGTTATTTCTGAAATGTACTTGTTTCATATAAAACGGGCAAATACAAAAAAAAGTGCGCATCATGTTCCTTACGGTCTAATTTTTATTTATGAAAAACTCGCCAACTCGGCTAGTTATTGTTATTTACACACGTGTAATAAATATTAAATGAGATTTTAGTGCTATGGTGTAGCGTCGCTTTTAACACTCGTTCAGTCATATCATGGTGGTGTAAGCATAAAGCTCAATGTTATATTGCTGCCACACTGGAATACCACGCCGTAGACACATGGCATGATAACCCACCCATGGGCCGACCAGTCCTTGAACTACCTTTTATATGCTGGGAGCTACTAGTATCGTGTTTATTAACTATTCAAATGGTATGATTGGCTGGGGGTTAAACTCACGAGCTCCAGCATGCATGTAGTGAACAATACGTGCAGCTGATAGCAAACATGAATAACGAAAGCATATCATAATGGTTGATAATCAATGGGGAAGATTTGTTGTTGCACCAATTTATAAACAAAAAACACCACTTGCTAAGCAGTAACTTGGGTATATTAGAATTGAACTGAATTGGATTTTATAGTCGCACCAACAGCTACGGTCATATGGCGACTTTCCAGCTTCCATTGGTGGAGGAAGACCCCAGGTGCCCCTCCGGGCAATTTTCGTGCACGGGCGGGCATCTGGGTAGAACCACCGACGTTCCGCAAGCCAGCTGGATAGCTTCCTCATAAAGATTCCTAGGCCCCTGAGGGATCGAACCTACAGCGGTGAGGGGCAAGTGATTTCAAGTCAGAGACGTTAACCACTCGGCCACGGACGCCATACCAAAGTAGTTTAACAATGCAAAATTTAAAATGTATTCATCGAACACTATATCTGGGTCAAAGAATGACTCAAACTGAGATCACAACCAGTTCCTTTTATTAAAAAGCACGAACACAATTATTAAATAAAAATGTCATAGCAGGAAAGTCAATCCCCAGTGGGAGATATAACACAAATCAACGGTGTTGCGCGTTCTTCTAAATCACTTATAAAACGCACGTACAGTGAAAAAGAACGCTCAGCCGTTTCTTTGCACTTAGAAAAAGATCACATGAGACAGACAGTCGATGAGTGCAACTATGTACGCGGAGGAAATCTGAAGAAGCAGGTCATGGAAGAAGATTAAAGCAGTTTTCAGGATTAAAACGCTGTTCTGAAAATAAGTTCTAACATTCAACATGTTTATACCTTTACACAGACAGAAATTTCGTTTAATGGCATTATAATATAAAAGGAACTCTTTATGAAAAAGCAAAGAAGAATATGTACTGTGATTATTAGCGAAGCTTATTATATATGAATTGGGTCATTATATTTATATATAAATATATTTGAACAAACTCCCAAGGCCACGCTGTATTTTGATAAAATAGCTGACTTGCCTGTCTGCAGTGATCCACATTTATAAGCCGGTAACACATGCGTACATGAAATGTAGTGCTTAATGGTGGCATGCGGCTGCCATGCACTTAATTTAAGTTGACATAAATTAACGCGACTTTCTCTTCATTTAATTGCGACTTGTGATAATTCCATCATTAAAACGACTTATAAAGCATGATAAATTAACGCGACAATTAATTAAAAGTGGCGATTAAAAGTCGCGATAATGCTTCAAAGTCTAAAAATAGAATTGTGGTTATGCGGAATGGGTGATATTCCCCGGTCGATTCAGGTTATACAGCAAGAGCCCAGAAGGGTCACAAAATATGTGGGTCGGCCGAGCGCCTATCGGCCGAAGGTCGTTCAATGCTATTTCCCTCTATATAACTGTATATAGCTCTATGTGCCATGTTCAAGACTCGAACTCGGGTAGCCCTCACCCTGATAAGGCCTAGGGACCGTGTACCACGCATAGCGGGGACTTTTGCCGACAGCTGGCCACCGGTCGCGTTGTGTCACAAAATATGTGGATCGGTCCAACGCTATTTCCCTCTATACATATATGACTACTGTATAAAGCTCTAGGTGAGTTACGAGGTTCGAGACCCGAACTCGGGTAGCCTCCCCCTTGATACAGCCTAGCGAGTCAATGCCACGCGTTGCCGGGATCTTTGCCGACATCTGCCCACTAGTCCCGTTGTGTCACCCAATCTGTAAGTCGGCCCAGCGGCCGTCGGCCGAAGGTCGTTCAACGCTATATCCTTCTTTATAACTGTATATACCGGTAACGTGATAAAGTCCAAGTCGCCAGTTGGTACACGTACATGTTCCAAAATGCTCTACACATAATGGACTTTCAGAAAAATAGGATGTACAAAATTCCCCCTGGGGTGAGGGTTACTCCTACTAGCTTACAGTCTATTTTCTATTGTACCGGTATTAAATATTTTTCTAGATTTTAACTCAATACCCCCAATGGATTGCAGAGTCCTTTTTCCCAAACATATTTCAGCAGTTATGCTATATATGATGCAAGAAAAAACTTGAATATGTATGCTGTGCAACATTATATTATACTTCAATTTGATAAGTTTATGTTAAAACTATTTTCAAAAATAATTCCAGATTCCGTTGATTTTTGACAAAAATACACATTTTTCGCCTAAAAATTAAGGCATTTTCAACTTAATTATTGGACCTTTGTCTATCCAAAAATGTTACAAAGTGTCCTTATTCAATTGTATTAAATTTGTTTCTATATCTTAACCCAATAACCCAATGGATTACAGAAATCAGCGATTTTGTCATTATTTCCAACATTTTGCCCTAAAATGCCAATATTTGAGCACATATGTTGTATATTGTGTCAGGAAAAACTTGAATATGTATGTTGTGCAACATTCTATTGCTTCATTTTGATAAGTTTATGTTTAAACAAATTTCAAAAAAGAATTCGGGATTCCGGTGATTTTTGACAAAAATTAAGGCATTTCACGGGGCAAAGAATAGGGCCACTGCAGATCCCTTTTGAGGGGTAGGCAGAGGGGTAGAATCCCCACAAACTCATGTTCATTTTGTCATTTTTTGTTCATGTTCATTAAATGTCTTCATCATGATCCCTGCATTGTTTCAGGTGCTATCTAGCTCGCATCAAAAGAGCAGTGGCAGAAATGGAGTTTCTACGATAGAATTTGCAGCAACTCTGCAGTTCAGGGTGAGAAGGCTCTAGGCCCATTTTCCATATTTTATCTCGATATACATGGAAGATGAGCCTGGCATGTTCATGCCTGTTAGGCGCCATATAACCTTTCCATGTGTTGGTGCGCCTTAAAACCCAATTCAATTCAATTCCAAACATCATGCGGGTTGGGACTTTTTTCTACTTAATCACTGGACCTTACCCTGCCCAAAAAGGTTACAATATTTATTTTTTTGTATTGTATTAAGATATATTTCTATTTTTTAGTTAAATCAGCGATTTTATTCAATTTTTTTAACATTTTTACCCAAAATCTCAATATTTAAGTATCCGATCCATAAATTATATGGTGGGACGCGTAGAGATGCGTTCCGAGAAAGATTCCATCAATTCAAATTGGTTCTAATATATTCCATTCTTTTTCTAAAAAAATAATTCCAGATTTCGGCGATTTCCCCCCAAAACTCACAAAAGCCCCAACGCTCAGATATAAAAAAAACACCTAATAAATAGTAAAACGGCACCCCATACTTCTGCAATCAATGTAGATCACCATGATTGACCTAGACAGTCAACATATACACTCATACATCTTAATAAATATCATTCTATGTAGTTATCCAACAATGTTCTTTTGATTTTTTTCCTAATCTAAAGACGGATTTAATGTTGTAGTTAGTTGAATTAGAAATGTATGGGAATGTAGGCATACATTTAAGCAAACGTTATTATTGCGAGTTCACACAAACTCGGAAACGAATTATTAAAATCATATCATAAAGAAGATGAAGCGATTTGAGGTGTCGTCTGAAAATGATATGGGAGTAGATGTCCTCAGCGTCCAAATTAACAATATAGGTTAAATAAAAGTGCATCCCTTCAGGTAATCTTTAACCATATCCCACATCCAGAGACATTTATTTGTTTGGTGTCTTGTGATTAAACGTTGAGAAAGATTTACGTACTTTGTTATAACGAAAACCTTGCTGAAGAGTCCTTAACATCGTTACATGCCCTAGCAAAACGAATGAGCTGAGAGATATAAACCCCGTATGATATATCACGAGGTACGTCCCGATCCGATTGTGGATAGTTAACAATGTAAAAGTTCATATCATAGATATAATCATTTGAAATCGAGAGATGAAGATCGAAGAATGCTGCTATTATGATGAAGAATGATGGTATCCGAACTGTTAGCTTTATTCAACGTGAGCTCTGGTGGATAGATATTAGTGACCATATGAGCAAAGAACGGATTACCGGTATCAATATTGAATGAATGGTGTTTTACGGCACGTCGACACATAAATAGGTCATATTGTGCGCAAAAACTGATTGAATGATGATGAAATGAAGGATTATTTAAAAATTAATGCAAACATTTAAAGATAAAAATATTCAAATATAAGGGATGATATGGTAGTAATACAAAGTATATACGAAATCAACAAATGCCCGAAAACGGGTATATAAAAAAGTAATTATATATAAGAACATATTATAATGATTTATATAGTCTAACTTCCTTAAGAAATCTAAAACTAGACTAAAATCTATAGTATTAAATAACTCGTTCATAGTATTAACATTGTAGTACCTTTGACGCATAGGATCAAAGTCTACACATTCCAACAATATGTGTTTGACCGTTAACGGTGCAAAGCAGGGTATACATTCTGGCAATGGCTCACCTTGTAATAAATATGAATGAGTATAACGTGTATGCCCTATTCTGCACCGGGCTAGGACAACTTCGACGAATGGGTCTACTAGAAGAGCGCCATTCTCCGAGTAACGGTTTAATTGAATGGAGTTTATTGTTAACTGACAAATCCCAAGTGGCTTGCCAAGAGTTACGAATATATGTGTTAATACAACTTTTAAAATTAGTATAAGGTAATTTGGTATTAGATATATGTAAATATAATGCTGCCTTGGCAGCACTATCAGCCCTATCATTACCACGTATTCCTACATGGCTTGGAAGCCAGCAGAAAATAATAACATTATCAATTATAAGAGAATTGTACTTTTCTAAAAGTTGAAGCACAACTGGGTTATCAACTTATCATGTTTCATATTACCCAGTGCTTGAAGAGATGAAAGGGAATCAGAAAAGATTACAAAATGGTCATCATCAGATTCCTGAATATAATTTAAGGCAAGTTCAATTACCTAAAGTTCAGCTGAAAAGATAGAGGCCTTGTCAGGCAGGCGGCTCTTTATGCTGTGTTTGTGAACAACAGCTGCTGCAGCTACTTTATCTCCATCTTTAGAGCCATCTGTGTATATATGTTGAAAGTTACTGTATTTCGATTTAATTTCAATACATTTGCTTTGAAAGACAGTAGGGTCTGTACTGGATTTGTTACTATTACAAAGGTCGAAAATAATTGTTGGTGTTTCCAAAGTCCACGGTGGAATTTGTGGTACTTTGTACTTGGCAATCAAATTTAGGTCGATTTCAGTGTCTCTTAATTTTGGTTTAATACGAAGACCAAATGGTCGGATGGCCTTCGGTTTTCGATCAAAAAAAGGTTCACAACTAGGACTAAAGACATTATCGAAAGTTGGGTTTGAAGGGTTAGATTTTAATTTAATGGCATATTGAAGGGCTAACTTGTCCCGTCTGTGAGACAGCGATGGTTCATTAGCTTCAACATATAGACTTTCGGCTGGTGATGTACGAAAGGCACCTAAGGCGAGTCGTAATCCTTGATTATGTATAGGGTCGAGCATCTGCAAGTATGACTTGCGAGTGGATCCATATACTATTGAGCCGTAGTCCAGCTTGGATCTGATAAGAGATCTATAAAGTTGTAAAAGGACTTTACGATCTGCTCCCCAGTTAGTGTTTGCAACAACTTTAAGTAAATTAAGAGCTTTAAGGCATTTGGCCTTCAAGTATTTAAGGTGTGGTATATACGTTAATTTACGGTCGAAAATAAGACCAAGGAATTTTGTCTCATCCACTACTGGTATTAGTGACCCATCCAGTGTTAGATGAGGGTCTTCATGATGTTTATGAAGTTGACAAAAGTGCATACAATTAGTTTTAGATTTAGAAAATTTAAAACCATTTTCATCAGACCAGGTCTGAAGTTTATTGAGACATTGTTGTAATTGTCTCTCGATAGTATTCATGTTTTTTGCACGATAACATATAACAAAGTCGTCAACATATAGCGAACAATCCACACACACCTGGATTGATGCATTTTACTATACTGTTAATCTTTATATTAAAAAGGGTGACAGAGAGTATGCTGCCCTGTGGAACACTCATCTCCTGTTCATGAATATCAGAGAGGGTTGAACCCATTCGGACACGAAACTGTCTATCATCTAAGAATTTCTCTATAAAAATGGGTAATCGGCCTCTAAGACCAATGTCATGTAGATCATTCATAATACCGTACTTCCATGCAGTATCATAAGCTTTCTCCAAGTCAAAAAATGCAGCGACTAAATGTTCTTTTTTTATGAAAGCTTCCCTAATAAACGATTCAAATCGTATGAGATTGTCTGTTGTGCCTCGTTGGCGCCGGAATCCACTTTGATACTTTGTTATCAGTTTGTTGGACTCCAGGTACCAAACGAGTCTCTCATTAATCATTCGTTCCATGGTTTTACATATACAACTCGTTAAAGCGATTGGGCGATAATTTATTGGGTCCGTATGATCCTTTCCAGGTTTGGGGACTGGAATAACGATTGCTTCCCGCCAAGAATCGGGGAAGATTCCCGTCACCCAAACCTTATTAAATATATCAAGAAGGGTAGAGAGACAGGATTCAGGTAAATGTTTTAGTAATTGATAATGGATATCACCAGGACCAGCTGATGTATCATGAGCCTTTTTAAGGGACTCTCGAAGTTCTTTGAGAGTGAATAGTTTATTGTATTTTTCCAAGTTGTTCGACTTGAAGTTCAGCTTCTTCTGTTCTTTTTGTTTCTTATTTTTCAGAAAATTTGGTTGACAATTTTCAGTTCAAGAATTTTTTGAAAAAGTTTCTGCCAAAGTGTTTGTAATATCTTTGACAGATGTTATATCTCCATTATCTGTTTTAAGATGATTTACAGTACTAGAATTAACTTAACCTCTTATTTTCCGGACCATGTCCCATGTCTTCTTAAGAGATGAGCGAGAATTCAGCCTAGAGACGTAAGTTCTCCAAGATTTTCTCTTGCTATCCTTAATAGTACGACGGGCTTGCACGAAAAACTCTAAAGTTATCTAAATTTGTTTGAGTTGGCCGCAAGTTAAAATTATTTAATGTAGCTTTACGATCGCTGACTGCCTTTTTGCAGTCATCGTCGTACCATGGTTTATGTGGGCGTTTAGGATTTGCCGAGGTTTTTGGAATGGTTTGATCAGCTATATCGTGAAGAGTTTTGGTAAAAAGAGCAGTTGCGTCTTCAACATCCTCGAAAACGGAAGGCTTTAATTGTTCCTCGCAAAGAGATTGAAACGTAGTCCAATCAGCCTTGCGAAGTTTCCATCGTTGCGTTTTTTCGAGAAGTGGAGGGCCGATATTTTCAAGAAATATGGGGAAGTGGTCACTTCCACAGAAGTCGTCTCCAACACTCCACGGAAATTCCATCAAAAGCGTTGGATCGCATATTGTTAAATCAATGGAAGAATGAGAGCCTGTAGCAGGATGTAAGTAAGTATGTGACTTATTATTAAAAAGACACAAATTGTTTTTGGCTAAGAAATCCTCAATTTTCTTGCCTTTATCGTTTATATCTTTACAACCCCAGATGTAGTTGTGTGCATTAAAATCGCCCAAGAGTATAAAAGGTGATGGCAATTGTGCAACTAGGTGATTTAGATCTTTAGGGTCTAGTGAAGAACTAGGTGGTAAATATAAGGAACATATTGTTATGACTCTGTGCATAGTAACACTGACCGCAATAGCTTGCACATTTGTTTTCAAGGCAACAGGTCTGTGAGGAATGTTTCGATTAACGATTATCGAAACTCCACCAGTGGCCTTGTCCCCGGTATCACAAATATGATTGTATAGTGAGTATTGTTTAAAGGATACCTTATCATTTGTCTTCAAGAATGTTTCTTGAAGACAAAAGGCAATAGGGTTGTGTTCATTTAAAATTAAGCTGATTTCATCATAATTTGGTTTCAAACCTCGACAATTCCATTGAATGATCTTATTAGTTTTACCCATTATTTAGCGCTAAGGCGATTTTTAATTTTGTTTTTATTTTTGGCCTTAGATTTAGGAGAGGTCTTAGGAGACTCAAGCAGCGACATCTCCACTGATGGATCCTCCTCCCCGGAAGAAGTCAGCTGAAGTGGCACCTCAACTAACCTTTCATGAGAGGATGGAAGTGGCAGTGCAGCTGCCGGCTCTGAAATGTCCATAAGCTGTTCGAATTTGTTATGCAGCTCAATAGGGCCATTAGACACCTTTGGCTGCTCCTTGTGCTCCCCAGTTGGAGAAGCACTAGGCTTTCCAACTTCCTTAGTTGGAGCAGCACTAGGCTTTCCAACTTCCTTAGCCGGATCAGCACTAGGCCTTCCAACCGAGGATGTATTAGGCTTCACGACTGGGGAACTTCTAGACTTGACAGTCTTAGAAGAACCCTCTTTCCAATTCTGAGAAATTGCCAGAGCCTGCCGGTTTTGTGTTTGATTTAAATGTAAAAGTTTGATTAGGTGAAAAGTTTAATTTTGGTTTGTTAAGTTGTGTTTGTTGACTTTTGTTTGGATTTGATACTGAGGAAGTATTCTTTGTATTTTGAATTTCTGGCTGTGGTTCGTATTGCGTACTTGCATCCCTGCATTCTGTGTGTGTTGCTGTTGTTTTGAGAATAGATGCGTAAGAGGTCGGACTTGAAATTTTATATTTTTCTTCAATTAATTTTCTTGCTTCTGGAAAGGGAATGTTTTGTGTATATTTTACTGTTATGATTTCTTTTTCGTTTTTAAATTTTTCACATAATTTTGAATTTGCGTGATGTCCCAGACCGCAGTTGGTACATTTGAGGTCGTTAGGACAATCTGATTCGTTATGTTTGAATGCAGAGTCGCCACATTTACCACAACGTTCTTCTTTAGTACACCTGGAGTTGTGGTGCCCAAAGGCTTGGCAGTTGTAGCAACGTAACGGGTTTGGAATGTAGGCGTCAACATGCAATTGCAGATATGCCACCTTTATTGTTTCTGGTAAGACGGGTGTTGCAAATGTGAGTATGATGGTATTTGTACTAATAATTTTGTCATTCCTCTTGATGGTTATTCGGCGAGCTGCATTAACCAACTGTGGCGCAAGCTCGCGAATAATTTCGTCTTCAGGTACTTCGGAGAGATCCGGGCACCTGATGACGCCTTTGGAGATATTTATAGAGGTGTGAGCGAAACATTTGACTTTGGTGTTCAAAATTTGTATAAGTGCTAATAAATTGTCAGAGTGAGATTTCTTTTCAGTTTCAATAAGTAGAGTTTTGTTTTTTAATTTTTTTATTTGTTTGACATGTCCAGCGATGGATTGAATTGTTTTCTAGATGACAAATGGTGACATATCTGTAACGGGCCTTTCCCCATCTTCCGATTCGATGATCAGAAAACGAGGAAAGGACTGGTTGATTACTGATTCCTCAGTATCAGATTCAGTATCTGTTTTTTTCCGTTTATTAGTAGTTTGTGCGTTTTGTGATGCCATGATGTGGCGTTAAGAATTCATCTTCCACGCTTCTCACCCACCTCGGAGTCCAACAAGGGGACATTTGCTGTGGATATCCAACAGCAAAATGCCAAGAATACGTAGAAGGTATACTCATATAAAGCTAACGCATCAGACCTCCCACACCACCCAGCGGACATAACCCCTTAACTAAAAAGTCAAAGAGCCGCACTTATGTTCCGCTTAAAAAGTGGCACGAGTATAGCCATATAGCGTTTTGAAATACATGATTAGCCCGTGCGCCACCGCCATAAAAGACCCTATCTATATAATGTTTAAAGTAGAACAATATAAAAGGTAAGTAGGATACAGTGTACTGGTACTGTCTGAATAATAAGGTCGGATCTCTTATAGCTGGCGTGACAAACCGATTGATCAGATCGGGCCAAATCTGACCGCCCGTCTAGTTGAAGTCCGGACCAAAGTGGTGTGTTGCAACGTGGAGATAACTATCAGATCTCCACGCCACTCAACCACCAGGACTCCCTTCTCCAAAGACACGGGTCGCCACCCACGGTCAACAGGTGGGTTACATTTCGGGGGGGTGGGGGGTCCTACCCCTCTGCTAAGTAACGAGCAGTCGGTTAATTCTTATCACCCCACCACCGACTGGGGGGGGGGGGGGGGGGGGGGGGTATCAATATTGAGTATGTCATCTAAATACCGAAATGTATCATTAAAAGCATCACTAATGTTTCCTTGGCTAGCAGGTGACAAACTCAACTAAAAATATTTTCCATAACAGTATAAAACAAATCTGCGACAAGTCCAGCACTGTTAGTGCCCACAGGAACACAAACAACCTGGTGGAAAACGGTTTTACTGTTTCTAATAAATATGTTATCCAAAAAAAAATATAACGCTCTACAAACATCAGTGCAAGACCACATGTTATAAATATACAACTAAGAGAATTAAGTAGCAGACAAGTGCTACATTTTCTGTTCGACTTTTATATCTACTTTTACTGAGTCTGTTCATGACATGTAATGTAAGAAGCAACAACTCTCACGCCACCTAGCACGGCTACAGCGGTATTCTACTACAACGCCACCTACATTGGTCTCGCTGATCTCAAAGGAACAGTAAAAATAACACTTCTGATGTCAAAGCCACAAAGCAAGTATTTAATGACTTGGCAGAAGCCATAGCCACAAGAGAAAAAAACAATTAAGGGCACAATTAGAAATTGGGATTGGGAGACAAAGATCAAACGTACCGTTCCCTAAGGACTTAGGTAGACGTGTAGAACTTAGGTCAACATTGCAATAAAAAGTTCCTTTGAGGTTGTTTCCCCATAGTTACCGTGAAAAGGTTTTAGATCTACGTCTTGTGTCGAATTACTAATGTCATGGTTAGTCATGAGTTTGCAAGATAATAGGGTATGATTAAATAATATTGTAAAAATATGTATCTTGAAATGCGTAGCCTGTCTCAACATACTCGGAGGACATAGCATATATTATATTGCTCGCTCGTGGTAATTGTAACTTTTGAATGATATCTCCAATGTTACGACCGTTACAGTTCATATACATACTTCTAGCAATGTTACGACCGTTAATTACAGTTCATATACATACTTCTAGCAATGTTACGATCGTTACAGTTCATATACATACTTCTAGCAATGTTACGACCGTTACAGTTCATATACATACTTCTAGCAATGTTACGACCGTTACAGTTCATATATATACTTCTAGCAATGTTACGACCGTTACAGTTCATATACATATTTCTAGCAATAGTTTACCATAATTATTAGATATTTTCACTGCATGAAATAAGGGATTTAATCAAAACTTAAATTTACTGAAATGTCATTAAATTGGAGATTAATTACACTTAAAGGTAGAATATAAGTTTGCAACTTGTATTTGGCATTTAAGTGCATTTAATCGCAATTGTAGCATGGTCGGTTACATTTCCTTTGATGAATGCAGAGCATTAAATCGTTTAATTTAGGGTAACTAAAGGGGCGTGGCTACACCGTACTACAACTACCGGATATTGGAATTTAGAGTACGGTCACTATGACGTCACAGTGTAACTAAGTACACCATGCTACAAAAAAGATAGAGTCTGTCTCAGCTCGTTGGTTATTTAAACACATCGATGGGCTACGCCCATCTCGTAGTTTAAATAAGCCAACTCGCTGAGACCAGACTCTATCTATTACTTAAAGGTAACGATACATCATGATACACATTTAATGATAGCTTAAATCTAGCGGTGGTATTTCATACTGAATATGGTGGATTTTAATTGCAATTAAATGTAACGATATTTTATATACAAAGCATTAATACTCCTAAGATATCAAACTTACAATTTAATGATATTTATTAATTCAAATTAAATGTAATGACACATCACATTGCACATATAATGAATACTTAAATGTAGTGACATCTCATATTGAATTTAATTGCAATTAAAGGCAACAATACATCATGTTGCACATTTAATGAATGCTTATGGTATGTTATACTGAATTGTATGGCATTTAATTGCAATTAAATATTAACGATATATTTCCTATACAGTGCGTAACGCCAATATATCAATCTTACAATTTAATTCAAACTAAATGTAATGACACATCATGTTGCACATTTAATGAATACTTAATTTTAGTGATATCTCGTATTGAATGTAATAGTATTTAATTGCTATTAAATAAACATGATTATGACATTTTGCAAGTATTATATTATATAAATGTATAATTGGAAATAAAGCAGTGTAGGGTCGATGCTTCCGATATCAAGATATTCATTGGAAAGAAATCGCATTTTAATTCTGGACGATAGTGTTTTAGCACAATTATTTCAAATGATGACTAATATTTACATTTCAGTATAGGGTCCTACTGAACATTAGTGTAAAATAAAGAGAAAACTGAAATGCATTTTTAAATGTAATGACTAGTGGTTACAGACATAATCTAGAACTTGAAAAAGGAATATTAATGATATCAAGTGTTTCGGACCAACACATAATTAACATATTGTGAAGTATGAACTGCAAATGATTACAGAATGAGCATACAGAAAAATATCAACTGAAAATGCTTAAACACAATACATTATTTGTTATAAAGTGTATATACTTTACTAACATTACTAAGGTTATGCAATTTCAATGTTGGTTATTATTGTTCGAAATTAGTATTTAGTTATAATTGAGATTGCAGATCAAATATTTAAAGTCTGCACTATCATATGATTAAAACATATTGAATGAGAAATATGGTTTAATAATTGTAGGAATAACAGAGAAAAAGTATATTGAATCGATACATATGCAGGCTATATAACATGGTTAGTTAATTACTAATTGATGCATTTGTTGAAGACCGCTTCGACTAATAGGCAATAAGGTGTTCACACCTTCGCTAAGACTGTTTGAGAGGCAGTTATAAACACAGAACAGAACATAACATATATTTTATTTCGACTTAAGCATGTGCAGCTCATCATGACACAAAATCATGGTTTCAATATATGCATGTAAACAAGTATAATAAAGTTGACAGAAAAGGAATAATAGTTGAGTGAAGTGAGAGTGTTATTCTTGAATGTTACCATTTACACAACATAAAATATTACAATGTCAAATATACGTGCGACCCTTTTGGTTATTTAATGCACCATCTCTTATTTTAAAGGCTTTCTTATAAAACATTGCTAGTTTTATCAGTAGTGATCTTTTATCTGTATTTAGAAGATTAGTGAACTTAAACATATTTGGGTGGTTTGTAAAATATGCTGGAATGTGGGATTTCCTCAAATCATGATAATAAGGGCAGATAAGAATGACATGATATTCATCTTCAATATCATTTAAAGTACATAGTGAGCATTTTGTTTCTTTCAATATTTCTGCGTCAACCTGTTTTTATGGATAATGTACACAGTAGGTGGTGATGTCTGTATCCATGGACTATTTGAAGCTAATTACATAAGCATCTTGTCTCAGTCCTATAAAAAATAGTTATACCATATACACACTGATCAACCGGCTGCAGAGAAGTCAGATGGTTGCAGAGAAGACAGATGGGCGAAATTATTAGAAGTTAATGGTGGGGTTAGTAGTTCTGCTTTCTGTTGCGTATTTTGCTAAAATGTTTGGAAAATTATTATGAAGATTATCAAAAGGAATGAAGAGGAAGCTTTCACTTTAAAAACCCGGTAATAAATCGACGTTAGTGCGTATAGCACCCTGTATAAATGTCCAAAGATTTGTAAAAACTATGAAATTTTCAGAATAAACACAAATAACGAACTGATATTCGCAACTGTAATTCAGTTTAAAACGCTTGGTGGTATCCCTATGGGTACGAACTGTGCACCACTTGTCGCAGATTTGTTTTTATTTTGCTATGAAAGGGATTTCATGTTGAGTCTTTCACCAGATACCCAGGCAGATGTTATTGAAGCTTTTAATGACACCTCTCGATATCTGGATGACATACTGCTCATTGACAACCCTTTCTTTCCAACTATGGTTGATACTATTTATCCTAAAGAACTTCAGCTTAATAAAGCTAATATATCTGATAATAACGCTTCTTTTCTTGATTTAGATCTCTCGATTGAAAATGGTGAAATCGTTAGCAAAATCTATGACAAGAGAGATGATTTTAATTTTGACATTGTTAATTACCACCACTTGGATGGGGATGTTCCCCGAGCAACTTCTTATGGGGTGTATGTGTCTCAACTTGTTCGTTTTTCAAGAGCTTGTACTCGAGTTGAGGACTTTAATATTCGTAATCTTTGTATAACTAAAAAGCTACTCAATCAGGGTTCATCCTACAGACTCTTCTGCGACAAGGACTATCACAACCTGACTTCTATGGTGATGTGATGTATAAACTTCGTAAGATTCTTGGTCATGATCACTTTTATACTATCTTTGTTAAAAAGTTTATCAAAAGAGGTTATGACCCTATCATTTTGCAACGTACTGCATGCTTGGTGGTGGACCCTTTTACAGTTCGCCACTATGCTTTCCTCTTTAATTGTACGATGACCGGACAGGCTGTGGACCCTATGATGACGCCTACCCAAAGCCCATTGGGACGGTGGCGTTTGATGTTTGTCTATGATCTTTCCTGTCGTGCTCTTAATGGTTTATTCTCTTGTTGCTCTGGCTTCTGCCAATTCATTGAGTACCTTCATTGTGGCTTTCTAGGCTATTTTTTTTTTTGTATTATATTTACACGAGCATATTTGTATTTTACTTATATTGCCTATTGATGCTGCCTTGTTGGTTAGATATTCATGGCGGGGATTTCTTGATTTACACTGTCCTGTTTTAATGGGATGACAGTAGGGTAAGTGTGAGGTTTGGTGCACCCTAGAACCGGTTTAAAGGGGGTACATCAGGATTTTTCTAGAAACATATTAACTTATAAAATTGTTCCAGTTCATGATTAAACACTTATATCAATCAAAATATGATGTTAGAACCATTTTGTTAATGTCTAAACTTTGAAAACACCATATAGCTAGAACAGAATCGGACGTAAAATGCTGAAATTAACCCTGGTGCGTCACCTAGGATAGCACGTATTACTGTGCAGAATGAATTTCTTTGCAAATAAGGGATAATTTTTAGACTCATTCATTATGTTTTAGCCAAGTAGAATAGAAAATATCAATATTTGTCAATTTTAAGTCGGACACCTAGACCCCCATGAAAAGCCTGATGTACTCCCTTTAAACCCCCAGTGGCCTTTTTTGCCACTGACCGTTCCAAGGCGGTAACCCTATTGTAAACCCTTTTGTGTTTGTGATGTCGCTTGCATTTTTTATTACTTTTGCCTTCTCGTTTATCTGTTTGCGTGTATGTTTTTGTGTTTTGTGGTTACTGTCGTCCTTAAATGCTGCTTTCCCTGTCCGATATTTTTCATCTGTCTTTACCGTTACCATAAACTTCGTAAAACCTTTGCAAAATGTTATTATGGTAACCCTGATCTTCTTTCCAAATATAAAAGTAATTTAAGGACTCTTCTGCAACGAGGACTATCACAACCTGACTTCTATGGTGATGTGATTTATAAACTTCGTAAGGTTCTTGGTCATGATCACTTTCATACTATCTTTGTTAAACTTGTTAACAAGTTTGTCAAAAGAGGTAATGACCCTATCATTTTGCAACGTACTGCATGCTTGGTGGTGGACCCTTTTACAGTTCGCCACTATGCTTTCCTCTTTAATTGTACAATGACCGGACAGGCTGTGATGACGCCTACCTAAAGCCCATTGGGGCGGTGGCGTTTGATGTTTGTCTATGATCTTTCTTGTCGTGCCCTTAATGGTTTATTCTCTTGTTGCTCTGGCTTTTGCCAAGTCATTGAGTACCTTCATTGTGGCTTTCTAGGCTATTGTTTTTTGTATTATATTTACACGAGCATATTTGTGTTTTACTTATGTTGCCTATTGATGCTGCCTTGTTGGTTAGAGATTAGATCATGGCGGGCATTTCTTTATTTACACTGTCCTGTTTTAATGGGATGACAGTAGGGTAAGTGTGAGGTTTGGTGCACCCTAGAACCGGTTTAAACCCCCAGTGGCCTTTGTTGCCACTGACCGTTCCAAGGCAGTAGCCCTATTGTCAACCCTTTTGTGTTTGTGATGTCGTTTGCATTTTTTATTACTTTTGCCTTCTCGTTTGTCTGTTTGCGTGTTTGTTTTTGTGTTTTGTGGTTGACTGTCGACCTTGAATGCTGCTTTCCCTGTCCGATATGTTTGTCTTTCTTCTCTGCAACCATCTGACTTCGCTGCAGCCGGTTGATCAGTGTGATATACCGGATCAGACATCTATACAAGTTTCATGGGTTCAGCTGACTGAGAATGGTATGTGGACAATATCACACTAACACAAGTAGTTTGTGAACTACGGAATAAACTTATCTTTGAGACAATGTTATTTAGTATATGACAGAAAGGGGATCCCTTGGAATCTACTTAATAGTTTAATATCTATATATATATATTGACGCATAGGATGAAAGTCTACACATTCCAACAAGATGTGTTTGACCGTTAACGGTGCAAAGCAGGGTATTGCTCACCTTGTAATACATATAAATGAGTATAACGTGTATGCCCTATCCTGCACCGGGCTAGGACAACTTCTTGACGAATGGGTCTACTAGTGAACGCCATTCTCTGAGTAACGGTTTAACTGAATGGAGTTTATTGTTAACTGACAAATCCCAAAGGGCTTGCCAAGAGTTAGGAATATATGCGTTAATACAACTTTTTAAAATCAGTATAAGGTAATCTGGCATTAGATATATGTAAACTATCAGCCCTATCACTACCACGTATTCCTATATGGTTTGAAAGCCAGCAGAAAATAATAACATTATCAACTATAAGAGAATTGTACTGTTGTAAAAGTTAAAGCACAACTAGGTTATCATGTTTCATATTACCCAGAGCTTGAAGAGATAAAAGGGAATCAGAAAAGATTACAAACTGGTCATCATCAGATTCCGCCTGAAGTTCAGCAGAAAAGATAGAGCTAGGCATTGTCAGGCAGGTGGCTCTTTATGCTATTTTTCTGAACAACACATTAAAAACGGTATCGAAAGGTGAGTTTGAAGGGTTTGATTGTAATTTAATGGCATACTGAAGGGCTAATTTGTCACGTTTATGAGACAGTGATGGTTCACTAGCTTCAACATATAGACTTTCGGTTGGTGATGTACGAAAGGCACCTAAGGCGAGTCGTAATCCTTGATTATGTATAGAATCGAGCATCTGCAAGTATGACTTGCGAGTCGATCCATATACTATTGAGCCGTAGTCCAGCTTGGATCTGATAAGAGATCTATAAAATTGTAAAAGTACTTTACGCTCCGCTCTCCAATTAGTGTTTGCGACAACTTTAAGTAAATTAAGAGCTTTAAGGCACTTGGCCTTCAAGTATTTAAGGTGTGATATAAACGTTAATTTACGGTCGAACATAAGACCAAGGTATTTTGTCTCATCCACTACTGGTATTGGTGACCCATCCAGTGTTAGATGAGGTTGACAAAAATACATACAATTAGTTCTAGATTTATAAAATGTAAAACCATTTTCATCAGACCAGGTCTGAAGTTTATTGAGACATTGCTGAACTTGTCTCTCAATAGTGTTCATGTTTTTTTTTAAATGGAACAAAGAAAGACAAAAATATCGGACAGGGAAAGCAGCATTCAAAGACGACAGTCAACCATAAAACACAAAAAACTAACACGCAAATGAACAAACGAGAATGCAAAAGTAATAAAAAATGCAAACGACATCACAAACACAAAAGGGTTGACAATAGGGCTACCGCCTTGAAACGGTCAGTGGCAACAAAGGCCTCTGAATATGAATATGTGCAAAAGAGTATGAGAGTGGACCTTTGGAGACGGCCGAACACGATACATACGAAATATTGCAGTCTCGGTTTGACTGACTGTTCATGAACGGTAGTGAAATATGCTTGCTACCGCTCTAGCCCCGGGTTGAGAACTCAATATTCATAAACTCAATAGTACATACTTTTAACCATCCCGAAGATGGCATGCATATGGCGATGGACATACCGACCTTTATACTTATTACGACCCCACCACCGCATGTCCAGCGGCGTATGGTCCCAGTATCTAACAAAATGCTATGCTCTGAAGGTCAAAATAAATTAATGGAATTTAGTTGGGAGCAGCGGTTATGAAGTCAGCGCATCACAAGTAACAGCCAAAGCAAGTATTATGTAAATGTAGCGTCTATGATTAGGTGAATCTGACTTTGTGCGTGATTTGGGCTACAGTATTATATATATATATATATAAATTTCATATAAAATTGAAGTTTAAATGAAATCCAGGGTTTCCTAAGTCAGCCAAAAGTCCATTACATTTCTTATAAACTTGGATTTAAGTGAAATTTAAGCAGACACCTGTGTTTCCTACACTACATGTATCCGCAATAAATTTTCATTAAATTTCATGTCAAAGTGGATTTTAAGTGAAATTTAAGCAGACACCAGTGTTTCCTACACTACATTTATCCGCAATAAATTTTCATTAAATTTCATGTCAAAGTGGGGTAGATCATGGCGTGTTTTTTTATTTACACTGTCCTGTTTTAATGGGATGCCAATAGGGTAAGTGTGAGGTTTGGTGCACCCTGGAACCGGTTTAAACCCCCAGTGGCCTACTTTGCCACTGACCGTTCCAAGGCGGTAGCCCTGTTGTCAACCTTTTTGTGTTTGTGATGTCGTTTGCATTTATTATTACTTTTGCCTTCTTGTTTGTCTGTTTGCGTGTTTGTTTCTGTGTTTTGTGGTTGACTGTCCTCCTTGAATGCTACTTTCTTTCCCTGTCCGATCTTTTTATATTTCTTTAAGTGAAATTTAAGCAGACTGTTTCCTACATCACATTTATCCGCAATAAAATGTCATTAAATTGCATGTAAAAGTGGAGTTTAACTGAAATTTCAGCGGGCAACAGTGTTTTCTACATCACATTTTAAGCTCAACAAACTTCCATTAAATTTCATATTAAAGTGAAGTTCTTTAAATCAAACTATAACAAAATTTAGTATTTTGTGAAAAATTAAATGCCATTTAAAGTATGAATTAAATCAGAAATTTAAGGGGGAATAAAGTTGCTGATAGCTCATTATACTAGGAATTTAAGTGTAGTTTAATTGAGATTTAAGTTGTGATTAAATCCCTTTTTTCATGCAGTGTTTGGTGTGAGAAGTATTTTTACCTAAAAATTCATAAGGTAGCATCTGCCTGATTAGAACTAGAAGGCCACGGCCTGAATGTCGAGCCCTCGTTAAAATGGATATAAAAGTCGAACAGGAAATGCTGCCTAATTAGAACTAGAAGGCCACGGCCTGAATGTCGAGCCCTCGTTAAAATGGATATAAAAGTCGAACAGGAAATGCTGCCTAATTAGAACTAGAAGGCCACGGCCTGAATGTCGAGCCCTCGTTAAAATGGATATAAAAGTCGAACAGGAAATGCTGCCTAATTAGAACTAGAAGGCCACGGCCTGAATGTCGAGCTCTCGTTAAAATGGATATAAAAGTCGAACAGGAAATGCTGCCTAATTAGAACTAGAAGGCCACGGCCTGAATGTCGAGCCCTCGTTAAAATGGATATAAAAGTCGAACAGGAAATGCTGCCTAATTAGAACTAGAAGGCCACGGCCTGAATGTCGAGCCCTCGTTAAAATGGATATAAAAGTCGAACAGGAAATGCAGCATTCAAGGACCATGTAAGTTAAACGACACAGCATATTATTTATCTCGTAGTAGTGAGAAAAACGACTTGCGAATATCTTGTGTTACTTTGAACATGACAAAAAGTAGGGGGGTGGGATTAGATAATGTAACAGATCGTCTGGAGTAGACGCATGGGCAAAAATCCTTTGATCTATACATGTATGTGCGACGTATTATTTTAGTACCAGGAGTACTCAGGAAAACAGAAAGTTGTCTAACAAAATGATTTGTTAGAGAGTATAACCTAGCGGGGATATCTTTATTTACACTGTCCTGTTTATTGGGATGACAATAGGGTAAGAGTGATGTTCGGTGCACCATAGAACCTGGTTTAAACCTCCAGCGGTCCTTTGCCACTGACCGTTCCAATGCGGTAGCCCTATTGTCAACTCTTTTGTGTTTGTGATGTCTTATTTTGCTTTTATTCATCTTAAAGTTGTTCTTTGTTTCTTTGTGTGTTTGTGATTGACTGTCGTCCTTGAATGTTACTTTTCCTAATCGATTTTTATACTATATATCTACTTCTGGAGACCGGCCAAATGTTGGCCACTGCTGTGACCATGTATGTAATGAGATATGTTTGTCTTATGTTAAAAGTTGATATAAAGGTCGAACGGGAAATGTAGCATTCAATGATCACCACAGTCAACCAAAAACACGCACATAAACAATAATTACAAAGATGAATAAAAGGCAACATATGACATCACAAACTTAAAAGAGTCGGCAATAGGGCTACCGCTTTGAAACGGTCAGTGGCAAAAACGCTGCTGGAGGTTTAACCAGGTTCTAGGGTATACCAAACCATACGCTTATACTCTTTTGTCATCAAAATAAAACGGGATTGAGGATATTATACAAGATGCACAGATGGGGTTGCCATTGGTTATGTTGGGTAACGAAGATCTGAAAGTTCACATGTAAGCGTTGAAAAGAAAAATAACTCTGTTAATGCATGATGGATTGTCCGTCTTAGTTTGTGTTGGAACGATCGACGTATGCCCTGTACTACGTGCGTATGATTCATGTTGGTTGACGTTGTGTTTGAAAGCTATGTTAAAGACTGTTATTTTTAAATTTGTATAATGAATGATTGGTTGTCTTTCTTAAAAAAGGGTAAAAATATCGGACAGGGAAAGCAGCATTCAAGTACGGCAGTCAACCACAAAACACAAAAACAAACACGCAAACAGACAAACGAAAAGACAAAAGTAATAGAAAATGCAAACGACATCACAAACACAAAAGGGTTGACAATAGGGCTACCGCCTTGGAACGGTCAGTGGCAAAGTAGGTCACTTGGGGTTTAAACCGGTTCTAGGGTGCACCAAACCTCACACTTACCCTACTGTCATCCCATTAAAACAGGACAGTGTAAATAAAGAAATCCCCACCATGATCTAAACTCTAACCAACAAGGCAGCATCAATAGGCAATATAAGTAAAACACAAATATGCTCGTGTAAATATAATACAAAAAAACAATAGCCTAGAAAGCCACAATGAAGGTACTCAATGACTTGGCCTTTCGCCGCCAAATTTCAGATGTCGTCTGCTAAAATTTGAATTTGAACCGTCCGGTAATATTTTATATAAAAACTGTTTAGGAAAACATTCTTACTCAGTGGCGAACAATGTAAACCCTGATCATCATGCACATAGTGTACATGTTGCTCTAGGCCTACACTTGTCGTAAAATCAACGAAAGGGTTAATAGCTGTTCTCGCGGCGTGTCTGTCTTTTAGGAGGTCTGTGATAGTAGACTTGTCTCGGGTGAATGTCATCTACAACGAACGTGCTTTTATGAAACATGTTGGAGTATATAATTGTATTATTCTGATGATATAGGGTCGATACCGGACGACTTGGTGGACAAGGTCTCCTTGCTTCCAGATTTGCTCAAAGAATCAAGAGCCGACAATACGTTCTCGAGTAACAAACGTGTCTTCATGAGATTGAGATGATGGGCTTTGAGTAATGACTAAAACGTAAGGGTACCTTGCATGTAAAGGCGGTTTATGTGTCATTATACACTAAACCAAATTGCTAATTACCTACCTAAGAATATGTCAATAATATTCTCATTGTTTTGTGTATTTTGAGCTTGATTAGAGATACGGTTAAACTGCAAAATAACGAGTGTAAATCGTCTGCTCTGATTGCATGAACATATTTTAAAACTTTTAAGTCAATGTGTTTTCTTAGAAATAAGTTATAAATACTGATAAAGGTGATCCTTTGGGAGCAACAAACACAATTAAGAAAATAAAGCAGCAGACCGGTTTTATTGAGTCTTATACAACTGGGTATATAGGATTTTATTAAGTACTTCGAATTAGTGGAGCTTTCCATGTTCCTAATTCTAAAATATGCCAGTTAAAATCATTTTGACATCATGTTTTACTAGCATTACCACTACAAATGCGTTTGCAAAAGAAATTTTCGAAATATTTAATGTTAACGTTGAATTACAGTTACTTGAATTTCAAACAATATTCAATTTAAAGGGAGGTAATTTAAGATTATCCATATTTCATTTTTTTTATAGACGAAGAATCTGCGATAAATGGGTCAAATTTTTATGTTTTTTTCTATTATTTCATACCAATTTTAAGAATTTTATATCTTTAAGCGATCTTTGACTCATGTTATGTGTTTTATCAGCACATTTCATGTTTTCATATAAAGGGAGGGTAACCCTCAAAGATGTAACAATTTAAACAAAAAAATAAATGTTTTACAAACTATGGGTCAAAACAAAATACTTTATATCACATATCTATTCTAAAATATGGGCCGCAACACGCGAAAACGTCCCTTCGGACGTTTGGACGACAACGTCATAAATCGTCATAAATTAACAAACAACGTCATAAATCGTCATAAATTAACAATTTATGACGTCCTGTAATCAATTAATGACTAGTCAAATTTCTCGTCACTTCCGTGTTTTACTCAAGTATTATATCACGGAGAATATGTTTTGTTAATATAAATAGTTGATGCTATAGAAAATGATAATTGTTTATGTTTTTTGTTGTTATTTAATAAACGACGTCGTCTAAGATGCCGACGTCAATGTCAAAATTAATGGTGAGTACAACCTTCAATTTTCAAATTGAGATAAAAACATTTTTAATTAAAATATCAACATAAAATAAAGAAATTCTTAAAGAGAAAATTATCGTGTTTCATCAACATAAAAAATATAAAATGTCAAAATTGTGTCCGAAGGGTCGTTTTCGCGTGTTTAGGCTCATATATTTAAAATAAGAAAATTAGTTAAGATACAAAAGTGAGTAATTAGGAATTTTGTTCAGTGTACTTAGCAGGTTGATAAACTGTTTCTTGAGAGATAAATGAGTCATATGTAATATTTACTGCAACATCTGTGCGTATTGACTTGTACACATGTGCGTTGTTTAACACCTATATATCAATCATCCAAGATTCTGACTCATCAGCAGTGTTACTTTATGGGCTGTGTTTGCACGATTAGTAATAAAGTAAGACATAAGTATCGTTTATTGAATAATTTTCATTTGCATTTCATGGATTACTCAAACCAGTGAAATAAACTGTTCAATGAAATAATGTTTAATTGGAAGTTCAATTAGAGTCGTTTGTTAAGGTAAGATGCTGCAGTATGCCACAAATGGAAAAGGTATTCGGCGCAGTGAAATTGTGAATTATTATCAGTATGACAAAGTGAATTATTATCAGTTTATAGAGTGAATTATTATCAGATAATCTCCCAAAAATGTGTTACGCCCCATGTGGTTCCCTGGAAAGAAAATGGCACCTGCTGTGCGGTAAAATCCATTCAAAATCTTGTTCATTTTGTCATTTTTTGTTAGTCCATTAAATTGGGTTATAATTAATTTGGTATACATAAGTCGTGGTTGTAATAAGGCCATTATGTTTTGATAATTCGTTTCACGAACCCTCCTACGACAAAACGAAATAAGGTATTTTATTTTTCCATAGGGAATTTGATAGTTATTTTTCCCCCTCCTACAGCTATTCTCTGTCTTGATGGTTCTTAAAACAAACAATAAAACATAATGGCATAAATGTGATATACATTGGTCATGGTATGTAACTATTGCAATCCTGTGAGGGTGACAATGAATATTTGTCAACCTTCTAAGACTATTTTTTTTATTATACTGAAAAATATTTTTGAAAAAGATATTTTGTTCTGCTAAATATTCCTTTGAAATAAAACATAAGAAAACATGGTTACTTCTCTCTGTTCAAAATCACTATTCTCAGCAACAAGAAAATATTGTTTAACCATCACGGCCACATTGTAAGTTATTTGATGTAGGATGGTGTTTATGCTAGCACAGTACTTAAAGGCATTTTCTGTAGTTTTCCATGCGCAGCATTTTGGGCGACTTCTCTTCTAAAACTATTGGATTGATTTTCCTAAAAATTTACAGGAATGTTGCTCTTGATGTCTAGTTGTATGTATTGTCTTTCTTTTTTTTTTTTCTTTTTTTGTATTGTCTTTATTTATATAAATGTCTATTATTAGAAAATACATAAAATAGGGAAAATATAGCATTTTGTAAAAATTCAAACAAAATTAAAAAATTTAAGCATAATGATAGTGTTCCAAAAACCAATAATTATTCTCAATATGCATGGTGACCTATAATTTTAATTGCATATATTGTCTAACTATATGTTCAAATAAGTGCCTAGGAAGTTTGAACAAATCATTTTATTAGGAACATAACAAAAAAGGAAAATATACCATTTCTATATAATTTCATACAAAACTTGGCCTTTTAGCATAGGGATAGGGTTTTAAAAAAAAGGAAATTGTATCATTATAGGTTAATTTGTGCATAAATTGTGGTAATGGTCTCAACAGATTTTGTGGAAGATGAATCATGGCATCACAAAACGCACAAACTACTCACAAACGAAAATAAAAAAGAACATGAATCTGATACTGAGGAACCAGTGATTAACCAATCCTTTCCTCGTTTTCTCATTATCGAATCGGAAAACGGGGAAAAACCTATTACAGATAAAACCTATTACAGATATGTCACCTTTTGCGATCCAGAAAACTGTCCATTCCATTGCTGGACATGTAAAACAAATAAACAAATTAAAAAACAAACTCTCCTTATTGAAACAGGAAAAAAATCTCACTCCGATAATTTACTAACAATTACACAAATGTTAAACACCAAAGTCAAATGCTACCCAAACACCTCTATGAACATCTCCGAAGGCGTCATCAGGTGCCCTTATCATCCCTTATTTTTTAATAGTTTTATCTTTATATATTTACATTAATTTTTAATTAATTCTTCATTTTTCATCAATTTTTGCGCACAATATGACCTATTTATGTGTCGACGTGCCGTAAAACACCATTCATTCATTCATCAGGTGCCCGGAACTCTCCGGAGTACCTGAAGAAGAAATTATAAACGAGCTTGCGCCACAGTAAGTAACTGCGGCTCGCCGAATAACCATGAAGAGGAATGATAAAATTGTTAGTATAAAAATGCTATCGTCCTCACATTTGCAACACCCGTCTTACCAAAAACAATAAAGGTGGCATATCTGCAATTACATGTTGACGCCTACATTCCAAACCCATTACGTTGCTACAATTGCCCAGCCTTTGGGCACCACAAGTCCAGGTGTACTAAAGAAGAACTTTGTGGTAAATGTGGCGAGTCTGCATTCAAGCATAACGAACCAGATTGTCCTAACACTTTCAAATGTACTAACTGCGGTCTAGGACATCACGTTTATACCACACCTTAAATACTTGAAGGCCAAATGCCTTAAAGCTCTTAACTTACTTAAAGTTGTTGCAGACACTAATTGGGGAGCAGATCGAAAAGTCCTCCTGCGACTTTACAGATCTCTTATCAGATCCAAGCTGGACTACGGCTCAATAGTATATATATCGACTTGCAATAGTATATGCTCGATCCTATACATAATCAAGGATTACGACTCGCCTTAGGAGCCTTTCGTACATCACCAGCCGAAAGGTTATATGTTGAAGCTAATGAACCATCACTGTCTCATAGACGGGACAAATTAGCCCTTCAGTACACCATTAAATTACAATCTAAAATGAAATATAAAAAGATCGGACAGGGAAAGTAGCATTCAAGGAGGTCAGTCAACCACAAAACACAGAAACAAACATGCAAACAGACAAACAAGAAGGCAAAAGTAATAATAAAAGTAAACGACATCACAAACACAAAAGGGTTGACAATAGGGCTCTTCAAATCCAACTTTCGATACTGTTTTTAATCCTAATTATGAACCACTTTTTGATCGAAAACCGAAGGCCATTCGGCCATTTAATCTTCGTATTAATCCAAAATTAAGAGTCACGGAAATCGACCTAAATTTGATTGCCAAGTACAAAGTACCACAAATTCCACCGTGGACTTTGGAAACACCAACAATTATTTTTGATCTTTGTATTAATAATAAATCCATTACAGATTCCACTATCTTTCAAAGCAAATTTAATGAAAGATTGGTTTTCTCTTTAGCTGCAACTACTATGGTTGTTCAGTACGATTCTGGATACATCCTGAGATGTTTATTAATTTTTTGTATGTGTTTCTTTAGTTAGTTTTTCTGAATGTGGACTTTATTGTTAGAGAATATCTATTGATGGGATGTAGTTTTGTTTACACTGTCTTGTCTATTTGGGTGCTGAAGACAGGATAATAGCGAGGATTGTGCGCATGTAAAATCGATTCTGCCTACTGACCGTTCCAAGTCGGTAAACCTGTCTTCACAGGTTCCAAAAGGATATAACCCTTTGGTTTTGCAGCGCACTGCATGTTTAGTGATTGACCCCTCTACAGTCAGTCATTACGCTTCACTTTTCACTTGTGCAATGACTGGACTACCTCTTGGGACTCTAGGAGTGTACCTACTGAAACCCCAACTAAGGGAGGTGGGTGCATGAGCTTTCGTCCCTCGGGTTTTCTGGTCGTACCCTAGATTGGTTTTCTCTTTAGCTGCAACTACTATGGTTGTTCAGTACGATTCTGGATACATCCTGAGATGTTTATTATTTTGTATGTTTATTTTTAGTTAGTTTCTCTGGATGTGGACTTTATTGTTAGAGAATTCCTTTTGATGGGATGTAGTTTTGTTTACACTGTCTTGTCTATTTGGGCGCTGAAGACAGGATAATAGCGAGGATTGTGCGCATATAAAATCGATTCAAGCTAACGAGTAGGCCTTATTGCCTACTGACCGTTCCAAGTCGGTAACCCTGTCTTCACCACCCTTTCTGTTGTTTTTTGTCTCTTTCATTGTAGTTTCTAGTCCTTGTTTGCAGTACAGTGCAGACCTACGATGTCATTGCGTTCGGACGCTGTGGTTTCTATAGGACCCTATATATTATTTCACCACCCTTTCTGTTGTTTTTTGTCTTCTTCATTGTATTTCAAGTCCTTGTTTGCAGTACAGTGCGGACCTACGATGCCATTGCGTTCGGACGCTGTGGTTTCTATAGGACCCTATATCTCATTTTTGTTAAGCTGAAGTTCTTTAGGATAAATATAATTATAAAAATATAGGTTTTACATACATATATACATATATAGTTTATATTGCTACCATATCAAGAAATATAAAAAGATCGGACAGGGAAAGTAGCATTCAAGGAGGTCAGTCAACCACAAAACACAGAAACAAACATGCAAAGGTAAAAGTAATAATAAAAGCAAACGACACCACAAACAAAAAAAGGTTGACAATAGGGCTACCGCCTACCATATCGACCCTTATTTGTAGTTTATACGTTTACATTATTTTAATTACTACTTCATTCTTTCATGATTCATCGTTTTTTGCGCACAATATGACCTATTTATGTGTCGACGTGCCATAAAACACCATTCATTCATTCATTCATTGAACAGATTTTGTAAAAAAAAGTATAGGTTTTACATAAAGATGAGCTTTAAATGTTATTTTAATTAAATGTTTTTTACTTTAATATAATTTTAGCAAAATTGTGACCAATGAATAAATGATTAGACTTCAAAAATGTCTTATTTAGCTATTTCATGAACTTGTTCAAGTTTTTGGACAAACTGACATGATCGAGGCAGTACACAATATTTTTTGAAATGTTAACAAGTAAGGTGA
Organism: Cyrtodaria siliqua; assembly: GCA_037043455.1. Lineage (NCBI taxonomy): Eukaryota > Metazoa > Mollusca > Bivalvia > Adapedonta > Hiatellidae > Cyrtodaria > Cyrtodaria siliqua. The sequence goes on from JAWPHD010012388.1 coordinate 47,064, forward strand.
CCTACAATTATTTTGGCATTTTCTGTCTATATAATATATATAACAGACTTACTGTACAAAAAGTTTAAAGAAAATATCTTATGCAGAGGCTTACTTTACCAGAGTTGTTTTCTTAAGATGTTCTGCACTTTGTTCTGACAAATGCAAAGCACGGAAGTCAACGAAACTATTCGTTAACTGTAAGGGGAACGTTGGTTCTACAGGAAATTAATTCCATACAAAATATCAGTGTACGAAATGCACCAAAATCGTATAGTTTCGATACATTATTTAACTATAGCTGTTATTAGAAAAAGAAAATTATACTCTGTGATCTACTTTACTACGATATAAAATTCTTTACATGAAAATGTCAAAACTGAGCGTGGGTGGGTTCAGGCATGGTATACTAGTTTCGGCTTGCCCGTCTATAGATACAATCTTGTCCGATCAGTAACTCCTCTCACACTTGAAACAAATCTCGGACTTCAGTGGTGGTCTATCTGCCTGTACAGTACGAGAGGAAGAGCCCGTGACCCAATGTCCGTTCTGTTACTCCTCTCCCCAGGAAGCATCACTTATGAAAATGCGTGGATATACTGACTGTCTGTGGTGAGAGGACACGATTTTTAGGTCAGTATGTTGAGGTCAATGTCATCATGTTGTATTCAAGGAAAAACTTGGAAAATCTTTTCTGAAACCACTAGGCATAGAGCTTTCATGTAGCATAAGCTTATGATCGTCAACCAAGTGTGTTCAAATGTTTACCCTGTGGTCAAATTGGCCCTGCCCTAGGGTTCATGTTTTACAACGTATAGAGGGAACTATCTAATAACTACAATACTTTGAAACCACAAGGCACGGAGCTCTCATATATAAAATGCAGCATAAGCTTATGATTTTCAAGCTTATCATCTTCAAATGATGACACTGGGGTCAAAATTTTACCCGCTTCAGGGTCAACTGTAGTACATAGACTTGAAAACAATCTTCTTCTCTGAAAACACAAGGCATAGAGCTTTCATATAATGCAAGTAGCATAAGATTATGGTCAACTTACACGTTTGTTCATGTGACCCTGGTTCATTGAGGTGTGTCCCTTTTCAAGTTGGTTTATTTCTTATTCTTATTTAGCTGCTCCTACAGTTTCCATTTAATTGAAACCTGAAAATCTCATTATTTCTCATGATATACAGTACTCGCATGAAATGGACATTTATTTTCGCTGTTTTCGCTTGTGTAGTTCAAAAACATAGTATAAAGAGCCATTATGAATTCATTTGGGCTGAAAAGGTCAAGTTCACTGTTACTAAAAATAGAAAAACGGTTTCTGCTCAATAACTTTTGTTAGAATTGAGATATTGAGATGACACTTGCAGGGTAGGTACCTTATATGGAAAGGAAGCATGGGAAACGCATTTGGGGTCACTGGGTCAAGGTCACTGCTACTTAAAATAGAAAAGCGGTTTGCGCTCAATAACTTAAGTAAGAAATGAGATATTAGAATGAAACTTCCTATGTAGGTAGCATATATCAAAGAGAAGTTTGGGATTGCACTGGGGTCAAGGTCATGGTTACTAAAAATAGAAAAATGTTTTCCGCTCAATAACTTCTGTTGGGAATGAGATATTGGAACGAAACTTGGTGTGTACGTATTTCATATGGAAAGGAAGCTTGGGATCGCATTTGGGGTCACTGGGGTCAAATTCAAGGTCACTGTTACTAAAAATAGAAAAACGATTTCCGCTCAATTACTTAACTTAGGAATGAGATATCTCAACGAAACTTACTGTGCATGTAGCTTATATTTGCATTAATAACAAATCTTTTCTTTCTTTACCATCCTAATTTACATTCTCATGTCATTCTATTTATTCTATATTGTACACTGTTTATATCATTTTAATACAAGAACTTCAACCACTTCAACCACTTCATTTATGTAATTCGCTGTTTTTTTGTAGAAAAAAACTTTTGTTACTTCATTGGAAGTGTCGATTCTTATGGATGTACAGTGGGTGGTCTGCCTCCACCAGAAAAAAAATCGACCTTCATATATAACCTGACATGACATGTGTTGAAAATGAGGTAAAAACACCATACAAACAATAATTTTTATCTTACCGGTAGTGTAATAGCATTTAAAATGAAAAACCTGGTTTTATTGGATTTTCCATGTTTCTTGTTTCTTAATACAGAGTTGGTGTCTCCGTCGATGCAAAAGTGATCGATCTAGAAGCTGTTTGAGATTTGAATTGTACAGAAAAGAAGTATATAAGGTAAATATTTTTTGAGTTTATTACAAAAATGTTGTTGCACCCCCGCTTCACAGAGACGCCGTGGCTCATTTATGATAGAAATCACGTTGTCCGTAACAGTGCGTCGCATATCATAACACTTTTATTACTTGCATTTCTCAAACATTTTCCAATGGATCATTTAATCTTTACCAAACTTTGCCAGATTGTTGATAATGAAAGCTCATTCATATTCGAAAATCAGCTACCGGTATATCAGACTAGGAACATTAGTGTTACCAGTTGTAGAGCACTAGCCCGAACTTTTATATAGTCGGGCTTATGAAAATTGTGATAGTCCGAAACCTAAAACCTAAACCTCCAAGCTAAGTAGTCCAGTGGACTACCTACTTTTGACAAAAACAAATAGACATAATCGTCAACTTGGAAATAAAAACATAAAAACTAAAGCAACTTTATTATAATTTTCACCGAAGTTCGTTTAAACTTCAATCCAAAGTTGTTTTCACTTCAAAACCGAGATGTGTTTGTGGAAAAACTAGATGTTGCGATTTACGCTTTTCACGGACATAACTGGTATTGCTCACGATATTGTGAATATCAGAAGGGTACTCGGAAGAGTTTATTGCATCACTCATGTGAGAAGGGTACTCGGAAGAGTTTATTGCATCACTCATGTGAGAAGGGTACTCGGAAGAGTTTATTGCATCACTCATGTTTGTCCCCAAAACTAGTTTCAACCTTACATGAACAAATAAAGTAGCTATTTAAGTTATTGTTCACAATTTTCCCTGTAATAAGCATCAATCAAAGTAAAAGCAGGCAGAAATACAACCGTCAACAATATTGAGTCAAAACTATTAACTGTATGCTATAATCAGGGTTTTATATGACCAGCTATAATGAACAAGCATTGGGACGAATTGTTCAACTGAAATACATAAATTTCTGACGGAACTGGCAATACCCAATTACCTGGGGGCTAAACCTTTCAATCGAGAAAAAAACGAGAAAATAAAATCGAAGTAAGATAAAAAGGAACATGGAACATAAGACAAAGCAAAAATGGTATTTCATGTACAATGATGAAAGAACATGAAATGACATGTAAGGACTATATTAAAAGGTGTGTCTGCAAGCATTTTAAGTTGTTATTGGGCTGTTTGGAATGACCAGGAAGATGTGGATCCTGGTTTTATCTGACTTTAAAAGACATCCAGACCTTGCAGATCGAGTAAGACCAACAGGCAGATGTGTGGCTTACTGAAAAGGTGGAATCCATGTTTGTGGAGTGTTTTTCATTTATGTCCACTGTTTCCTTTATTACATATATCCTGTATAATTAAACCCCTTTATTCTGAGGTTTATATTTTGAAAATTAGCCGGACTACCAAAATCTGTGCAGGACTACTTGATTTTGAAAGTTGGTAGTCCTGTGGACTACTTGGGAAAAGAAGTTAGTGTCAAACCCTGCATTGTGAACATTCTAGCACCTTCATTTTGTATTTAATTTTTCCAACTTTTTCAGTGTCTTTAAATCAATAAAAGCTCGGACAAATTGGGAAACCAGCCAGATTGGATTAGTAACACCAGAGTTATATCCCTTGTTATACTGAAAATGCCATATTCTACCTTTTGAACACTGTCACCTTCAGGTTGTATTTGATATTTTCCAAACTTTAACAGAGTGTTGATATTGATGAAAGCTCGGACAGGTCCCAAAACCAGATAGATCTTGTATGAGTTGTGGCCCTTGATTTATTGAAACATCAATATTCTGCCTTGTGAACACTCTAGCATCTTCATTTTGTATTTGATCTTTACCAAACTTGACCAAATTTTTGATGTGATAAAAGTGTTGCAGTTGAAAACCAAATAGATCAGATAAGTAACGTCAGAGTAGTGGCCCTTGATTTATTGAAAAATCATATAGTTTGCTTTGTTATTACTTCATGATTTTTGCTTTGTTAATACTTCATAATTCCTAAAACTACAGAATGTATTTTATAAAACTTCACAGAAATGTTAAGCATGATGAGAAAGTTTGTAGCACGCAAGAATCAGGTCCGTCCCTCAAATGTCAAGGTCACTCCTGTAGATCAAGGTCATATGAGTCAAAATGGTTTCTCAGCCATAATTCCTAAACTAGAAAAGGAATTTTAATAAAACTGCACAGAAATGTTCAGCATGATGAGAAGGTTCAGGCTGGAAGCAGAGTGGTTATTTACCTCAGCCGACTACTTTTCATAACAACACATGACATTGGAAAATAGTACGTCATTTTCCGTCAACGTCGAAAAAAAGTGAAACCGCTGCTATTTTCTTTTTCTTTTTTAAACACTTAATCTGAAAGATTGCAAACATTTTACACGATTAAAATTTCAGTTCGCCTTAAGTTTCACCTTGTTCAGCTGTATTGACTTTCAGAAGTTTTTAATACTGTACAAGAAATTTCCGAGATTTACCCATTTAAAATTTTAAAGCGAGGAGAAAGAACTTGTAAGAGATGCCATTGTTAAAATGCGTTTAAAAATGGTAACACTTGAATGTGTTCTTTTCTTATGAAATACATGGAGATACGGAAAATATGTTGTTTAAGCTTAAATAGTACGTGACGTGTACTACATTTTACGAAAATCATGGTATTTCTTGATCAAAATTACATTCTAAAACGATAAAATGTTCGTCTCGGCAATGTCGGTCAAAATATATAACGAGTGTCAGTCAGTGAACATCTACAGGTGCGTATTCGGTATTCGGTGAAGGGGGTAATATTGCACTCACACTAAAGTCTGAAAAGTAGCCTAAATTTAAAGGGACAGCTGTTCAACTTCTCTGTGTGCATTTTGATGGCCAATTTGATCGGAAATTATGGAACGCAACTAGTAACCCGCTGGTGTGTTAATTTTTATTTTTTTTATTGACGAGCATCACCATATATAGCCATATTTTACAGCAAAATACTAAAACACAAAGCTGCAGTCCAATTTATTTGGCAATCAGTCACCGGCCCCTCCTGCCCGCCACCACCCACCCCACCCATAAAAAAAATAAAAAGATGGATCTGGTCGGTGTAGGTGTCTCATTGGAATCTGGGAAACCGCCCTACTCCTACTTTTGGTTATTAAACATGCTCGGAGAACAGACTTCGATAAATAAACTTTGGATAGGAGGATTTATGTCCCATTTTATGGACGAGGCATTTTATGGACGAGGCTAATTGGAAATGACGAACACACTGAGGAAACTCATTGGCCCCGTTGAGGCTTGAACTCGGATCCTGTGCTTTTAAGTGCACTGCACTATCCACAACACCGGTACTTGACAAAAAAAAATCTGACAGCTTAATATTCAAACTAGTATAGACATGGAAATATCGGTTTCTGGACTGTAAGGTCACTATGTCTACGTTGAACTAGAAGTGTGTTCCATGGAACACTTGCTGACAGTGCTGTGTGCTTATGTCCAAGGTTAGATAGCAGGTTAGGCTTATAAAAAGCCAGACAAAGTGATCCATAAGTGCCTGCTGTTCTAATCTATTATTTATTAAACTCTTTAGCAATCATTTTTTGATACTCGTCGCATTGTATCTTTTTGCCAACTCGTTTAATAAATTCTATAATAAATCAGCACTCCGCTGTTATATCCGACAAGAAATAGATATTAAATTAATATTCTCCCATTACCGCTAAAATCAGCAAAATATTTGTTGAAGCATATGATATATTAGAATGAAATACGGAAATTTTCATATTGAGGCAGATGATTGGCAATTCTCAGGGCAATACCTGCAGGATGTGATATGAAATGCTCTTATATTATTCTCTATATAGTATATCTGTATCATTTATATAAAAAATCAGTTTTTTTTTCTGAAGTTGATTTATCGCATCATGGAAGTGAAACATTAAGACCATTCTATGTTTTCTGTAATCCACTGGGCACTGGGCAGGCACTTATGGATCACAATACAAATTATTACCAAATTACACAGCAAAAGTGCAGACAACACCTGAAATTACACGGCAAAAGTGCAGACGACACCTGAAATTAACACGGCAAAAGTGCAGACGACGCCTGAAATTACACGGCAAAAGTGCAGACGACACCTGAAATTACTCGGCAAAAGAGCAGACGACACCTGAAATTACACAGCGAAAGTGCAGACGACACCTGAAATTACACAGCAAAAGTGCAGACGACGCCTGAAATTACACAGCAAAAGTGCAGACGACACCTGAATTTGACAATGAAAGGGTTAATGAACATTTTTTTAATTGAATAATTATGAGACTAGAGTTTTATTGACACGAAATATCTTTATTGATTTTGTGTGAAAAATCACAGGCGTGTTTATGACATTCAATAATTGTATGACATCATGGAACTGTTTCTTGGGGATGCCATTAATTATATGCATTTGACAGCTGACCTACATGAGCCTGAGGTGAACTAAATTAGTAGTAGGAAATATTATAGGATTACTAAGAGCCGTCACATTAACACAAAAGACGCTGACAATTTAGAAGATATTTTATTGGTTAGTTGTATAAAACTTAAACAAGCAAGGTTTTACGCAAGCGTAAAATAGCTGCCGAGAGACATCAAGTCACAGGTGTTAAAACAATATTAAAAACAACAAATGTTGCCTAATAGACATAAACACGCCACAACCGTTTTTTCTTACATTCGCTTTACCTTCCTACCAAGCATTTTGAATCAATGTGGGTGACCTCTCTTCTTTCTGTTCAGATACCTTGACATGCCTTACATATTGATTACAATTCAAGCTTGTAACACGACGTGCTAGAAGTACACATTAGCACAGAAATGTCAGAAATACAGTTGTTCACATGTAAGGGATACATGTGCGTTAGCATGTGCATTACAACACATATATACGCGTTATCAAAGCGAAAAATGTAAAAGAACTGTTGCAATAATGAAAAACGTAATAATGAAACTTTAGAAAAAAAGAAAAAGGAAATCGGCAGGCTGATGAACCCTACCTTCCGCGGCTCTAACACAATGCCTTAGTCAACTGCGCAACTGAGGCCAGTGAATGTTTCATCGCTAATATACGTAAAATAATAATGACTACAATTTGCTACATTTCAGTAGACTGGTTTACGAAAACGTCATTTGAGCAAGTGAAACGGTAACCTTTCAACATTACAAAATATGTGTTTATACCATTCAAGTTTTTCAGACGAGTTCTCTAGGAATTCAAGTTGTAAAGCATGCTTATCGCCACTTACATGAGTCACAGTCTGTTTACCATAGACAGATATAAAACTCATAATAAGGGTAATAATCTCTACGCCAAAGTTGTTATCAGGAGTAGAGGCTTATTTTATCAGACATGGTAATGCTGATAGCAGTTGAAGCTTACATAAGTAGTGAAAAATGCCATGTGACACTGTTTTCCTATACAAACGTTTTACAAATATATAATATGATTGAATACAGATTGAATATTTAAGTAAAATTAATCAGTTATATTTATTATTTAGCAGTACTCAGGAAAATATTTTCACTATCCTATTTCGTGAGCATTGAAATTATTATTGAAGTGAGCATTGAATTATTGCTAAAAATAAATGTATTTATTCTGCGTCACATTCAGTTGTCTTGTAGAAATCTGATTTAGAATATTTATTATATGCAGTCGCCTTTGTGTAGGCATAAGCTGCGCATCTGCTATTCCCGCACACACACATTTTTTATCACAAATCAACCACGCAATTGTTTTTTTTAATGATTTTGGTTTAGACAAACTGGTTGATAATGCTTAGAAGAAAAAAAAGAAGAAAAAAGGCAAAATATGTGATTTTCAAAAAATGGTACAAAATGAAAGTGTTACGTTATAAGTTGAACATCTCTCGTATCTTCTGTTGCAGTTGAACTATTTTTTATTAATTGATATAAGAAATATTTCTTAACATCTGAAAATGTTTAAATTCTTAAATTAATATGTGCCTAAAAGTATGAAACACCGTATTAAAAATATGTTTTCAATCTTGTACCTAGTAGTATGTGTTACTAGTTTTGCCTTGTGCCAAGACAATATTCCGTTCGTCATAAAAAATAAAATTTCAACACCCGCCTCTATTTAAAATAAATTTGGATGATAAACTAGCAATTATTTTATTATGATCTTGGATTTAAAAAAAAAGAAATTAAGGTGGAGGGGGCGCTCTTATTAGGAGAAATACGGTAAATGAAAAAATATTGAATTTAATTTTTACAAGGGGACAATATTTTGTTGGTCAGATGTATAATTATATTGTCTTATCTCAATAATCGTCTTCTTTATTGTGTGTATGAAGTGTCCTAGTCTCCAGATAACCCATTTAACAAGTAAATTAAGAGATAAATTAGAAGGAATAATCATGCATCCATTCATACAACATCATAAAAGATGCCTGACTACAATCCACTTATCAGTGGCTTGTTTATTTCTATAGCGAAGCAAAAGCTGTTGCCAAGTTTGATATTGAAAATGCTGAATAGGGGTTGTTTGGTGAAGGCCATATATATGTGTGATAAGGCTAAAGCTTTGTCCTTAAAATGCAATTATCACGTCTTCTATAGATGATTCGATTCCGGCCCATGTTCATGTTTTTTGTCAGAGTTCATTTATTTGCATCTGTTCAAGCTATTGACTTGTGTTTTTTTATGGTCATCCAGTGCATCATCTATGAATAGCGTTTAACTTTACTCAATTACCAGCCATGGCAAAGAAGGCTAAATTCTCCCATTTCTAGTCATGTGAGATAAGGTTTTCCCCATGGAAGATTATAAGAATCTTTCATGGGGTATCTGGTGAAGATGAGGAATTCCAACCGTCGGTATAATTAAGTGTTTTCATTCGAAACGAAGCTCTGCCGAGGTTCAGATTAAAACACCTATACCGAGGGTTGGAATTCCCTATATGAACCGAATATCCATCACGATAGATTCTTTTTCTTGCATGTTGTGTGTTGACGCCACCAGCTACCAATGTTTTGCATGTATTGCATACCGGATGTTGGTGCGCACGTGACTTTTATCTTTAGTCATAAAGATTACTTTCCATCCCCCATGTAAAACTTGGACTAAGCTTCACAACATGTCTCTTATATGCAAGAAAAAAAATCTATCATGGGTATGTGGTACAGATAGGGAATTTCAAACCTCAGTTACAAGTGCTTTAATCGGAACCGAGGCTCTGCAACACTTATACCTCGGGTTAAGAAACACTTTCCTTGGGTTTCAATTCCCTATCTTCACCGGATACCCATGAAAGATTCTTATAATCTTACAATCATGACATGTGACACCATCATGACGTCATGTTGGTGACGTTGCCTTATTCTAGCATAAAATCAAATACAGTCATTGAAGTTACTGCCTATACTAGACCTGTACAACTAACTACGGTAAGGATTACGATAAGGAATACTGACTATAACGGAGGGGTTTTCTCAACAAGCAATACTCATAGAATGCTCGATCAAGCGTTTGCTCATCACTATATATAGGCCAATTATTTATTATTGACACAACATGAATTCGCAGAAAAAGTTGGTGGTCTGCCTAAAATCAACTGTCATATATAGCCAAAAAGGTGCTGAATATTGCGTAAAACACCAACCAACCAACCAACCATCATTATTTTAGAATGTATTAAACTAGTTGGCATACATGATATGATAAGACGAGTTGCAGGGTAATGGATCATTTTTTGCCAACGAGCAGTTATTCGCCGTGCTATGCCTCACCTTTTAAATTCATAATATGTTGATCTACATATTAAAGTTTTTTAATTAATAGGTTATAGTTGTTTTATAAGTTTTCATTGTGTATTACTTGTATTGTTTATATTTTCTGAATATTCAGTATTGAAGCTGTTACAAATAAACATCTTGATAACAAATCAATTGAAATTTATTTGTAGGATATATTAAATATCAGAGTTAGTCAACATTGAGTTGCAAAGTATATCCGTATATGGCTGTGAGATGGTCCTTCTTATGGAATAATGACTGGAGAGATTTGTACAGTAACAATGATGTAGTATTGTTCACATTTCAAAGGATATGCTTCATTTGCACCGCTTTCTATGTATCTACATAGTCTGCATTTAGACATCTGTCTGGATTGTTATGCATGCATTCGACACAAAAGCAGGACAACCACCTTGTTTTAATTTCTTCCCTTCCCACACTAAGAATTCTAAGAGTGCAGCTTTTGTGTTCCCTGGACTGTCTTTGAATCCCTGTCTGGCCTTTGACTGACAATGTTGACTCTATCAATCCATAATACAGTTCTTCATGTATGGATGCAGGACCCATCTGGATGCTCTTCTCTAGGGTTTTGACTGTTTCATAAAAGTCTTCAGCCCTTTGAATGGCTGCCTCTCTGTTTTTACTGCTCTTGTGGCCTTTGATTTTAGGACACCTTCCTCACCGTCGCAACTGAATTTCCCTCGTGACTTTGAGATGTTGAATTACTTCTGTTGTATATTTGTGTACAGCGTGACTGTCGTGCAATAAATCGTTGCTGATGATGTCCACACGTCTATGATGACATTGTCTTTCGTACACCTGTACAATGCGTTGCATGGATGTATTGTCACAGAATCCTTCGCACAGTGTGCGTCTTGTATTTCATTCTGGGAAAGTAAGTGTAATTTTCAGCAAAGTCAATGGTTAACACAACGGCTTTTTCAGGGAATTTTTTACTGAACTCCGAGAATTGTTCCTGCTGCCACCGAGCTTCAAGCCAATGTATTGATAGGGATTTCAATTCAAAAATGAGTGTGGCAACTTAAACTCTGATGGAGGGCCAGACTTCACAACTTCTTGTCTTTTAGTTATTTCTTTTCCTGTCTTTGTGTTCACAGATTTTATGACATCCCTTGCATTCCACTTGACAGCAGACACTTCGTCATTAGCAATTGGTCCAAGTTTTTCTTTCAGTTAGTTTGTTCCACACTGATCACACTTTCTGTCAATGCAAGACAATTTATGATATCTTTCTTCATTCTCCTTCTCACACATTGTTTCACCAACTGCTTCGTATATGTTGTTTATTTTCAGATCTAATCTTCCTCTTTGTTCTACTAGTTTGTTTAATGATGTCAGTTTCAATTTTACGTTTTCACAGTACTCACAGAGGCACTGAAAAAGCTTTTAATGTTTCTGAGTCAAAACATTTTTAGGGCGCAGTTTGCAAAATGCTGCAAGCGACAAATTTTGTGTCCGGTGTTGTCATCATTCCAATTTGACCATGCCCTGACGTCTGAAGCACGTGCCTCTGTTGAAGGTCTTTTTTCACGCTTTTCTTGTCTGGAATTGTTGTGGAATTCACCTCACATTCGAAATACTCGGTTACATTATGTTTGGTCATTAATGGGACAGAATCTTTTCTCCGTTTTCGTGGATTGTCATCTTTATATCTGTGAAATACTTCCTCTTTATTCCTGTAGCTGAACAAAACATCTCGGTCATTTCCTTGTCTTTAATTTTTTGCGCAAAATGTTTGATAATTTTTTTTTTTTTCGCTTCCTTTGTATATTTGTTCTACCTTTCATATCATTATGGACTTTTTAAGAGTACTCATTATTGCATTCAGATTCTTTTTGGCTTTTGGGGAACTTACTCCTTCCGCCTCCAGTGCAGCCTTTCTGTTGGGTGTTACATTTGACGTTAACAATTTTTGATTATTGTTTGGGTGTTTTCGGAAGTGCAGATTTTGCTCTGTAAACATCTTATAGCATCCGTCATCATTGGTCTGCCTGTTGATGATGTTGGCGCTTCATTTACTTTTACTTTATCAAGTTTATTACAACCTTCGCTCTGGGTGCTGTTTTTTCCCAATATCCTCAACATAAAACATTATACTTAATCAATATCCTCAACATAAAACACATTATACTTAATCAATATCCTCAACATAAAACACATTATACTTAATCAATATCCTCAACATAAAACACATTATACTTAATCAATATCCTCAACATAAAAAACATTATACTTAGTCAGTATCCTCAACATAAAAACATTATACTTAATCAATATCCTCAACATAAAATATTATACCTAATCAATATCCTCAACAGAAAACATTATACTTAATCAGTATCCTCAACAGAAAACATTATACTTAATCAATATCCTCAACATAAAACATTATACTTAATCAATATCCTCAACATAAAAAACATTATACTTAATCAATATCCTCAACATAAAACATTATACTTAATCAATATCCTCAACATAAAACATTATACTTAATCAATATCCTCAACATAAAACATTATACTTAATCAATATCCTCAACATAAAAAACATTATACTTAATCAATATCCTCAACATAACACATTATACTTAATCAATATCCTCGACATAAATCATTATACTTAATCAATATCCTCAACATAAAAATATTATACTTAATCAATATCCTCAACATAAAACATTATACTTAATCAATATCCTCAACATAAAAAACATTATACTTAATCAATATCCTAAACATAAAAAACATTATACTTAATCAATATCCTCAACATAAAAAACATTATACTTAATCAATATCCTCAACATAAAAACATTATACTTAATCAATATCCTCAACATAAAACATTATACTTAATCAATATCCTCAACATAAAAAACATTATACTTAATCAATATCCTCAACATAAAAAACATTATACTTAATCAATATCCTCAACATAAAAAACATTATACTTAATCAATACCCTCAACATAAAAAACATTATACTTAATCAATATCCGCAACATAAAAAACATTATACTTAATCAATACCCTCAACATAAAATACATTATACTTAATCAATATCCTCAACATAAAAACATTATACTTAATCAATATCCTCAACATAAAAACATTATACTTAATCAATATCCTCAACATAAAACACGTTATACTTAATCAATATCCTCAACATAAAACATTATACTTAATCAATATCCTTAACATAAAAACATTATACTTAATCAATATCCTCAACATAAAACATTATACTTAATCAATATCCTCAACATAAAAACATTATACTTAATCAATATCCTCAACATAAAAACATTATACTTAATCAATATCCTCAACATAAAACATGTTATACTTAATCAATATCCTCAACATAAAAACATTATACTTAATCAATATCCTCAACATAACACATTATACTTAATCAGTATCCTCAACATAAAACATTATACTTAATCAATATCCTCAACATAAAAACATTATACTTAATCAATATCCTCAACATAACACATTATACTTAATCAGTATCCTCAACATAAAACATTATACTTAATCAATATCCTCAACATAAAACACGTTATACTTAAACAATATCCTCAACATAAAAACATTATACTTAATCAATATCCTCAACATAAAAACATTATACTTAATCAATATCCTCAACATAAAATACGTTATACTTAATCAATATCCTCAACATAAAACATTATACTTAATCAATATCCTCAACATAAAAACATTATACTTAATCAATATCCTCAACATAACACATTATACTTAATCATTATCCTCAACATAAAAAACATTATACTTAATCAATATCCTCAACATAAAACATTATACTTAATCAATATCCTCAACATAAAAACATTATACTTAATCAATATCCTCAACATAAAACATTATACTTAATCAATATCCTCAACATAAAACATTATACTTAATCAATATCCTCAACATAAAACACATTATACTTAATATCCTCAACATAAAACATTATACTTAATCAATATCCTCAACATACAACATTATACTTAATCAATATCCTCAACATAAAAAACATTATACTTAATCAATATCCTCATCATAAAAAACACTTAATCAATACCCTCAACATAAAAAACATTATACTTAATCAATATTCGCAACATAAAAAACATTATACTTAATCAATATCCTCAACATAAAAAACATTATACTTAATCAATACCCTCAACATAAAAAACATTATACTTAATCAATATCCTCAACATAAAAACATTATACTTAATTAATATCCTCAACATAAAAACATTATACTTAATCAATATCCTCAACATAAAACACGTTATACTTAATCAATATCCTCAACATAAAACATTATACTTAATCAATATCCTCAACATAAAAACATTATACTTAATCAATATCCTCAACATAAAACATTATACTTAATCAATATCCTCAACATAAAAACATTATACATAATCAATATCCTCAACATAAAACATTATACTTAATCAATATCCTCAACATAAAACATTATACTTAATCAATATCCTCAACATAAAAACATTATACTTAATCAATATCCTCAACATAAAACATTATACTTAATCAATATCCTCAACATAACACATTATACTTAATCAATATCCTCAACATAAAAACATTATACTTAATCAATATCCTCAACATAAAACATTATACTTAATCAATATCCTCAACATAAAACATTATACTTAATCAATATCCTCAACATAAAAACATTACACTTAATCAATATCCTCAACATAAAAACATTATACTTAATCAATATCCTCAACATTATACAGTGGAGCGCTGTGGTCTAGTGGTAGAGGGCAGAGCGTTGGACCCATAATCTAAAAGTCGTGGGTTTGATTCCTGTCATTGCCATATGCGTTGTGTCCCTGAGCAAGACACTTTATCTGCGTTGCTTAGTACTGGAAGACATCGAGAGTGAATCAAATAAGTTCATAGAGCTTTTGTTACAATCGATGTTAAATAAATAAGTTTAAACTAACATTATACTTTAAATAGAAACAACGTGAACTTATAAGTAAGTATTGGTTTCCCAATCATTAAGTAGGAGGATTTAGGATACTTTTTTGAGTTTATTATCCACGAGTTCTTGAATTCGCAAGACAGTGGATTCGCGAATAATACCGAAAATAAAACCCCCGCGAAAAATAACCATGGCTAAAAATAGGTTTTTAAAAGACAAGTTTGTAGCGACTACTTCTTGAAAACTTTAAGTGATATTGATATGGGACTTTTTCTAAAATGATCAGTATGACATGATGTTGGTCCTTGTTGAAATTTATTTTGAATCGACATTATACATGGTTGCCAGCGGCCATCTTTGTTTACATAGAGTTGAATATAAAAACTTGTAACGACTACTCTGAAACTACTTGACAGATTTTCATGAAACTTCACAGGAATGCTGATCTAGCTTTCAGAACCTGCCAGTAGAGCTTCAAGGTCAGTGACCTCTTGTTTAAAAAGTCACGGTATCCTGTTAGTTTTTCTGGTAACTTGCATTTGTTCAATATTTAATATTAATTGTTAGAATAGTTGAAAGCAAATTGTTTTTACATAATTATTATGACTTTTGATATATTGCATATATATATATATATATAATATATATTAAAAAATGTGTAGAATAATGAAGGAAATAGAATTCTCAATTTTTTATTTCATTATATGCAAGCAGTTTTAAATTCAAAATGATACATGATTAATACATCGCTGTACTAATTGTAATGCCTGATATAAAACTCAATATTGCCATGTGTCCCTTTAAGAGAAAATATATAGTAAGATGAATGGTGCCACTTTTTGTTTGTCACAAACTACATGATTAATGCTTTCTTCTCAAAACTCTCCATCCTTTTTAGGCATTCCTTTCGGTAATGGTGTTACATAACAAAAGCGATATTTGCAGGAGCCATTCGTGTCACCAGACACATTCCTAGTTTTAAAACAATGAGCTTAAGTGATACAGCTTAGCTTGGGATTGCATTGTAAAGCATGTAAGGTTTTTAATTATTTAAAAAAATCAAAAGACATTTTCAGTGACAGAATATTGTATGACTATGCAACCTTAAGGATGTATGTTAACCCATAACCCGCTACATATGTATAATGGACTATTCTTTTTTTGAATTAAGACCATTCAATTTATGTGACAAAGGGGTGTTTTGGGGGAAATGACTGATCAGCAGCCTGACCTTGTAAACCCTGATCAGCCTGCGAGGTTACTCGCAACTCGCAGGCTGATCTGGGTTAACAGTGGATGCAAAAGCTATTATAGTCGTGCTTAACGGGTTAAGGGTAAACACTTCATATTCAACTTTTGTAACTTCTCTTTGACTTAATTGATACCGTAACTAGCACCTGGCACTATGCAAAATGTCAAGGGAGCACTATTATAAAGGGTAAAAAAAAATCAGAGGGAATTTTTGGATACAAAATATTTAAATTGTATTGAACTTTTAACACTTAACCCGCTAAGCACGAGTATAATGGCCTTTACATTCATTGTAAACCTAGATCAGCCTGCAAGTAACTTGCAGGCTCTCTGTCACATAAATGGAATGGTCTTAATTCAAAGGAAGAACAGTCAGTTATATATATGTAGTGGTTAAAGGGACAGGTTAAAGAGACACTGTCCGTAAGTAAGGTGAGTGTTTTCCCCCCACCCCGAGTACTGAATACTCTCTAATACTTCTAATTTAGACTGGGTACTGAATACTCCTTCATTTTAGACCCGAGTACTGAATAATATTCTTACATGAATTTCTTCATAAAATTAACCAATTTGCTATTTATTCGTCAAATTTTATGAAGATGTGATATAAAGGGACATTTAAAACTATTTAAGGTTGTATCTCACCGTTTTGCTGTTTTGGTGTCAATCATGAAATCTAAATATGATGTCCTCTGATTTTTGTGGATTTCAACAGGTTTTTACATAAAAAACGTAGTTTGAAGGCATGTACCTATTTTTTATGCGTACTGGATACTAAATAATGTAATTTGCAGGCACTCAGGTACCTGGGCCATGGGTACTGAATACTCTCTAAATTTGCCCTGAATACTGCGTACCAACAGGGGGAAACACACCTAGTAAGCAGATAATGAGCATAACCAAATAACTGTCTGACTTTTATTCAGTAAAATGTATGCATGAAAATATGAGCAAAGACCCAAAGAAGTCTGTTTACTACATTTGTGATTTTGATTTTTTTTTTTTTTATTATTATTATTTACCTTTTCTGCTGATCACGTGACTTCCATTAGTGCATTAGGTTTGTATTGTGTAATATGTAGAGCCCATTTAGCTCAGTTGGGAGTGACGTCGACTATTGCGCGCTCAATAATTATTACCCACGAGTGTAATTTTAGTTTGGGATGCAAGTTCAAATGCACAAGGTGGTACTTCTTTTTTTGTACCGTGATTGAATTCCACCAAACAATCTTGCTTTTAATTAGTAAATATTCAATAATGTTTAGTGTGTAATGTTCGTGAACGTAATTAGTGAGTGTTTTATAACCTAAAAGTTATGGACATTGTCCCTTTAAGGGTTAACTATTTTTTACTATAAGGGGAGGCGTTTAATATATCACGGTTTGGAGTTCAATGGTAAACAATAACTTCACAAGCCCGAAGGGCGAGTGAAATTATTGTTTACAATTGAACGACAAACCGTTCACGTTTCACATTATATGCCAGGACTTAAGCCATGAGAAATACAATGGCCTTGTCGGTCAGAATGTGTCGTTCAGCTGGGTTTGCTCGAAGTGTCATGAACAGAATTATTCTAGTTCAAACAATTCTCTGTCATCTTTTGCATCCTGTAACAGCTACAGCTCACTTTCAGCTGATAACCTTTCATTGCCCCCCAGTCCACCAGCCATGACTAAAGCTACAAAGCCAAAACCAAATCATATATTTAAACTTAAAGTTATAAATTTAAATTGCCAGTCAATTGTTAAAAAGAGAGCTGATTTCTATGCTCTTTTAGAACACCAAAACCCGGACATAGTGATTGGAACAGAGTCGTGGCTAACACCCGACCACCAAGACAGTGAGTATTTCCCCAAATCTAGAGGCTATACACCATTTAGACAAGACCGTTTATCAACCACGAATGGAGGAGGGGTCTTTATCCTTGTAAAGGATACTATCATTGCGACCGATCAAAAGCATTTCAAGACAAACTGCGAGATAATATGGGTAAAGGTCGAACTTACCACTAGCAAACCACTATATATTGCAGCATACTACAGGCCAAAGGAAACAGACATACTAAGTACTGAGGAATTCAGGAAATCTCTTGACATGGTAAGCAAGAAGAAAGGTAATATTTGGGTTCTTGGTGATTTGAACTATCCAAATTTTTCATGGGATATTTATCACACTCCAACTATCAAACCAACTTGTAACCATCTTCATCTATATGAAGATTTCATAGATCTCTTGGATGACTTCAACTTAGTTCAAGTTGTCAACCAACCCACACGATATGAAAATGTCTTGGACTTATTTTTAACCTCTAACCATACTCTTGTTAATGATACCAAGGTTCTACCTGGCATTGGTGACCATGACATGGTAATGTGTAATGTAAGTACAAAGCCCAAACTTGCCAAGCGGTTACCAAGGACTGTACATCTCTACAGAAAAGCAGACTGGGTAAACTTCAGAAAATTTATGTTAAATTCACAAAATGAGATACTTACCAATCATTCTAACATGACAGTTGATGAAATGTGGATTAAGTTCAAAAACACAATCAACATAGGTATAAATCAATTTATTCCCACTAAAAGGCTAAGATCAAAAATAAGCTTACCTTGGATCACCCAAGAAATCAAAAGACTCATTAGAAAGAAGGACAGTTTGTATATTAAACATAAAAAATCTAAAAAGGTGAGCGACCGCCATAATTTTCTAACTACTAAGCACTCTGTCAGACGTAAAATTAAAATGGCGTACAACAACTATCTAGAAGATATTCTTGGGGTAAATCAGGAACCATCCACAGAACCAACAAGTAAGTTCTCCTCAAAAAAAGCTGTTTTCCTTTATTAAAGGCGTAAAACAGGACACGATGGGCATATCACCACTGAAGCAGAACCCCACAGATTCAGACATCTACACTTAAAACAGGGATAAGGCAAATGTGTTAAACAATCAGTTTAAGTCAGTGTTTACCCCCAGCATCACCATTGAAGCTTAGTCAACTATGCCAGGAAAAGGTAACACACACTAGACCATGCCTACCCAGCCATGCCAGACATTAACATAGATACCAAAGGTATAAACAAACTCTTATCTAACCTCAAATCAGACAAAGCAGCCGGACCTGATCAGATTAAGCCAGTCGTTCTGAAGGAACTTAGAGATGAGATTTCTCCCATAATACAGGTACTATTCCAAAAATCCTTAAACACAGGTCAAGTACCCAAGGACTGGTCAACGGCAATAGTAAGCCCTCTCTTTAAGAAAGGTGATAAGAGTGACCCGGCAAATTACAGGCCAATCTCCTTAACGTGCATCCTATGCAAGACAATGGAGCATATAATTGCATCCAATATTGCCAGACACTTTAATGCTCACCAGATCTTATATGAATTGCAACACGGCTTCAGAGAAAAGAGGTCATGCGAGACCCAGCTTATTCAACTGGTGGAAGAGCTGTCCAGACAGGTTGTCCACGGTCACCAAGTGGACTTAATCCTTCTGGATTTTAGCAAAGCCTTCGATAAGGTGAGCCACCCTAAGCTTCTTCACAAGCTCAAATTACACGGTGTAACAGGTGATACTCTCAACTGGGTTAAGGCATTCCTATCTGGACGAACACAGTCGGTCGTTATTGAAGGTGAGAGCTCTGACTCAGTCAATGTTACATCCGGAGTACCTCAAGGCTCTGTACTCGGCCCATTGCTTTTCTTGTTGTACATAAACGACCTCCCAGAAAATCTTCAATCACAGGTACGCCTTTTTGCTGATGATACAGCTGTTTATGTCACAGTAGATAGCCCTAATGACAGCCAGATATTACAACAAGACTTGGACAGACTACAGAAGTGGGAAGCCTCATGGGAGATGGATTTTAATCCAGGTAAATGCCAAGTACTGCACATTACTAGATCCAGGAATCCCATTCAAACCCCCTATACACTTCATGGGCATGTCTTGGAGATTGCAGACCACGCAAAATACCTTGGTGTAGACATCAGCTCCAACCTCAGCTGGAACCACCACATAAACCGCACAGCTACAAATGCAGGTAAGACACTTGTTTTTTTGCGTCGGAATATCAAGACCAAAAATGAGGATGTCAAGCAGAGCGCTTATAAATCTCTGGTAAGACCTCAATTGGAATATGCCTCATCAATATGGAGCACACACACACAGAAGAACATAAAGAAAGTAGAAAGAGTTCAGCGCAGAGCTGCAAGGTGGGTAAAACAAAATTATTCCCCCTATGATAGTGTAAGTAAAATGGTTGATAGTCTCGGCTGGCGGACATTAGAACAAAGACGAGCAGATACTCGACTTGTATTGTTCTATAAAATTGTCCACAGCCTAGTAGCGATCCCGTTATCAGACTACTTCGAGCAACCTCTCAGATTGACACGAAATATGCATCCCCTTTCTTACAGACAAGTCCATACCCGTTCAAACTACTACCAATACTCCTTTTTCCCCATGACCATTGTTATTTGGAACAGGCTGCCAGCAGATGTTGTCATGCTCCCCGATTTGGATGCATTCAAACGGGAAGTATGCAAGATCAACCACCCTATGCCTTACTAAGTGTGAGCATATATGTTTTTAAACCAATTTTAATTTTTTTGTATTTAAATGTTTATTTTAAATTTTTGACTTTGAATTTAAGTCTTGGCACTAACAACTTAACATTCACTTTCCTTTAAGGACACATATATGCTCACCACACTCATTTGTAAATGTCTTATTTTACTAGTAGGATGCTATATCTTTTAACTTTTAATGCACAGACGCGCAGCTGCATAGGTCACTCGAAAGAGGTTGATGCAGGATATATAGATAGATAGATACTGCAACACCTCCTTTCCTAGCTTTTAAATTCTATCTAAGTATCTATGTATTGATACTGCAACACCTCCTTTCCTAGCTTTTAAATTCTATCTATGTATTGATACTGCAACACCTCCTTTCCTAGCTTTTAAATTCTATCTTAGTATCTATGTATTGATACTGCAACACCTCCTTTCCTAGCTTTTAAATTCTATCTAAGTATCTATGTATTGATACTGCAACACCTCCTTTCCTAGCTTTTAAATTCTATCTTAGTATCTATGTATTGATACTGCAACACCTCCTTTCCTAGCTTTTAAATTCTATCTAAGTATCTATGTATTGATACTGCAACACCTCCTTTCCTAGCTTTTAAATTCTATCTAAGTATCTATGTATTGATACTGCAACACCTTCTTTTGAAGATTATGTGCTAGTGGGTAGAATCAGTACGAAGCATTTTATTTTGTGGATTAATCATCTCTCTCAAGGATAAATAACATGGCCACGGCGAGGATCAAACACACAACTTTTCGATATGAAGTCCAACGCTGTACCACTAGACCACAATCATATTCTTTTGATATACGTATACTTGCTTTGGCGTTTTTCTTAATATATAATGCTTTAGCAATTGATAAATTTGTTTCATTTCGTCTGGTCCAAAAATTAGTTCATGAAGATAACATAAAGATAACAACAATGTGTGTATAATGTTTCCATCTTTTACAATATTGTATATATATTTATCAGCCTTATCTGGTTTGTTCTGAAGACGTTGACCGCCATCGCTGTTATAGAGCCGTTGTACATTCATAAGGAGACTGGGCAACCTGGGAATTTAAACTAATTATTTTCCTATTATATATATATATTATATTATAGACTGAAGTTTGAATTTAAAGGGACACATGGCAATCTTGAGTTTTATTTAAACATTAAAATTTGCTCCTCAATTTACTTATCCTGCGTCATTTTGACTTTAAAACTGCTTGCATATAATTAAATAAAAAAAATGAAATTTCAACTTTCTTCAATATTTTACCAAATTTTTAAATATATTACTGGTGCAATATTATAAAAAGTTAGTAATATGCAAAAATAATTTGCTTTGAACTATTCTAACAATTAATATTAATGATTGAACAAATGCAAGTTAAGAGGAAAACTAACAGGACGCCGTTAGTTTTTAAAAAATCAAGATTGCCGTGTGTCCCTTTAAAGGTACTGGAGACAATCTGTACGAAATAACTGGTATCAGTCTAGATGCAAATACAACCATAATAAAACATTGGGTTTCTGGTTTCATCCGCAGTTTAATTATTGTTTATGAAATAGTTTGGTCTGGAAAACTCGCCAACTCAGAAAGTCCTAAATACTAATTAATTTGGAAGATCGTGATTTGTGATCTAAGTACAGTTTTTGTGTCGCCTTTTCGAATAAAAATGCGATACATAGGGATCTCTTTGTCGTTTGTCCGTCAGTCCGTCTGTCACGAAAACTTAACGTTGTCTATAACTTTCCAATTTCTTGATATTTCTTCATCAAATTTTCAATATATACTCATCATTACAACAGCAACATGACCATACTAAAATATAAAGGTCAAGGTACACTGAAGGTCATTATATGGGTTAAATACAGGCGGAATACTATTGAAAGTGTATTGACAAAAGAAAAAAATTAGAACTCAAATAAGCCTGAATATTTTTACATGAAACTTTCAGTTTAATATTTTACACTTTTATCTAGACAGTGCTGTACTAAAATACGAACTATTGATCATTATATATATACTCAGCTAATGTCATACTCAAAGTGATGTGTGTATTGACTAATTCACATATGTAATCAAGTATGTATTTATATAACTGAAGGGTAGCACTGCCTAGATACATGTGTAAATATATTAAACTGGAAGTTTCATGTAAAAATATTTGAGATTATTTGAGTTCTAATTTTTTATCTTTTTCAAATGCAATCTCAATGGGATTACACAAAAGGGTACATAATCCTTAATTTAAAGTGTCAAAAAAACGCACACAAGGGTGATAACACCTGCAAGATGAAAAAGAGGACATTTAAGAAAAGAAATAAGGGTGTGTGTTGGGGGCTGTGGGTAATCTTCCCGTACTAAGGGAGTGGAGGAGTGAAAAGTATCTCCTGGGTAGCCTTAAATAATATAAGTTAACAAAGAGGAAAATTGTGAAAATGTAGGCACCACAATGTGTTGTTGGAGGGAGAGTGGGTTGATAATTAAAGATGGGCCAAGCTATGTGCCTACGGACAGAAAATGGTGAAAAATAGAGGGAGTGAATGGTTAGAGGGGTAAATGATTGAGATTAGGAGAGGTATGTAAATGTACTGAGAAAATTAAAAAATATACAGCATATTGTTTGTTGTTTTGACATTTTAATGCACCTTAACACCTCCAGTTACTTTTCTATCAATTAACTGAATTGAATTGGATTTTATTGTCGCACCAACAACTCATATCATATGGCAACTTTCTAGCTTCCATAGGTGGAGGAAGCCTCTGGGTGCCCCTCTTGGCAATTTTTGTGCTTAACGGGCACCTTCCAGGGTAGAACCACCAACACTCTGCAAGCCACTGGATAGCTTCTCATATGAAGATTCCTGGTCCCATGAGGGCTCGAACTCACAGTGGTGAGGGACAAGTGATTCAAGTTCTCTCAATTAAAACTGAGTCTATAAAATCGTAAATGGCAGCATTTTAGTCGCTTACAACATACCCGTACATGATTTTTTTACATATCACAACAAACCCCTGAATAGATTTTCCCTGATCTTACGGATGCGGGAGGTGTACAGTACTGGTGATCTGCCTCCACCACAAAAAATGGACCGTCATATATAACCTTACATGTGTTGAAAATGAGTAAAACACCATACAAACAAAACAACAAAACTTGTCGATAAAACATAAACAAATATGAATTATCAATAAAGGTATGAGTCATATGCTTAATGTAAGAAATAAATATATACATGATATAAGAACAGGACCTGTGGCAATTATAAATGGACAGCTGTGTCTATTGATTCATATAGGCAAATCGTATACTGGTCATTGTCCAGCATCCAGAATCTGTTATAATAGCAAAATGCCATATTTCCCCTAATAGTAGTGCCCAGGTGCTGTGCAAAATGCCATATTTCAACTAATAGTAGTGCCCAGGTGCTGTGCAAAATGCCATATTTCAACTAATAGTAGTGCCCAGGTGCTGTGCAAAATACCATATTTCAACTAATAGTAGTGCCCAGGTGCTGTGCAAAATACCATATTTCCCCTAATAGTAGTGCCCAGGTGCTGTGCAAAATGCCATATTTCAACTAATAGCTAGTGCCCAGCAGCTGTGCAAAATGCCATATTTCAACTAATAGTGCCCAGGTGCTGTGCAAAATACCATATTTCCCCTAATAGTAGTGCCCAGGTGCTGTGCAAAATACCATATTTCAACTAATAGTAGTGCCCAGCAGCTGTGCAAAATGCCATATTTCAACTAATAGTAGTGCCCAGGTGCTGTGCAAAATACCATATTTCCCCTAATAGTAGTGCCCAGGTGCTGTGCAAAATACCATATTTCAACTAATAGTAGTGCCCAGCAGCTGTGCAAAATGCCATATTTCAACTAATAGTAGTGCCCAGGTGCTGTGCAAAATACCATATTTTCCCCAATAGTAGTGCCCAGGTGCTGTGCAAAATACCATATTTCAACTAATAGTAGTGCCCAGCAGCTGTGCAAAATGCCATATTTCAACTAATAGTAGTGCCCAGGTGCTGTGCAAAATGCCATATTTCAACTAATAGTAGCGCCCAGGTGCTGTGCAATATACCATATTTCCCCTAATAGTAGTGCCCAGGTGCTGTGCAAAATATCATATTTTCCCCAATAGTAGTGCCCAGGTGCTGTGCAAAATACCATATTTCAACTAATAGTAGTGCCCAGGTGCTGTGCAAAATGCCATATTTCAACTAATAGTAGTGCCCATGTGCTGTGCAAAATGCCATATTTCAACTAATAGTAGTGCCCATGTGCTGTGCAAAATACCAAATTTCAACTAATAGTAGTGCCCAGGTGCTGTGCAAAATGCCATATTTCAACTAATAGTAGCGCCCAGGTGCTGTGCAATATACCATATTTCCCCTAATAGTAGTTCCCAGGTGCTGTGCAAAATACCATATTTTCCCCAATAGTAGTGCCCAGGTGCTGTGCAAAATACCATATTTCAACTAATAGTAGTGCCAGGTGCTGTGCAAAATGCCATATTTCAACTAATAGTAGTGCCCAGGTGCTGTGCAAAATGCCATATTTCAACTAATAGTAGCGCCCAGGTGCTGTGCAAAATACCATATTTCCCCAATAGGAGTGCCCAGGTGCTGTGCAAAATACCATATTTCAACTAATAGTAGTGCCCAGGTGCTGTGCAAAATGCCATATTTCAACTAATAGTAGTGCCAAGGTGCTGTGCAAAATACCATATTTCCCCTTATAGTAGTGCCCAGGTGCTGTGCAAAATACCATATTCCCCCTAATAGTAGCGCCCAGGTGTTGTGAAAAATACCATATTCCCCTAATAGTAGTGCCCAGGTGTTGTGAAAAATACCATATTTCCCCTAATAGTAGTGCCCAGTTACTGTAAATAATACCATATTTCCCCTAATAGTAGTGTCCATGTGCTGTGCAAAATACCATATTTTCCCCAATAGTAGTGCCCAGGTGCTGTGCAAAATACCATATTTCAACTAATAGTAGTGCCCAGGTGCTGTGCAAAATGCCATATTTCAACTAATAGTAGTGCCAAGGTGCTGTGCAAAATACCATATTCCCCCTAATAGTAGTGCCCAGGTGCTGTGAAAAATACCATATTTCCCCTAATAGTAGTGTCCATGTGCTGTGCAAAATACCATATTTTCCCCAATAGTAGTGCCCAGGTGCTGTGCAAAATACCATATTTCAACTAATAGTAGTGCCCAGGTGCTGTGCAAAATGCCATATTTCAACTAATAGTAGTGCCCAGGTGCTGTGCAAAATGCCATATTTCAACTAATAGTAGTGCCCAGGTGCTGTGCAAAATACCATATTTTCCCCCAATAGTAGTGCCCAGGTGCTGTGCAAAATACCATATTTCAACTAATAGTAGTGCCCAGCAGCTGTGCAAAATGCCATATTTCAACTAATAGTAGTGCCCAGGTGCTGTGCAAAATGCCATATTTCAACTAATAGTAGTGTCCATGTGCTGTGCAAAATACCATATTTTCCCCAATAGTAGCAGTGTTTTTTCTATGTGTTTTGTGAATGCAGCCTGTGCATGTGCCATTGTGAAAAATAGCGGCATTTTTCTAGACATTGTGAAAATTGTGAAATATTATAACAAGAGAAAAGAAAACTTTTTTCACTTTTATTTTCACAGTTTAATATCCCATGGTTTTAAGTTTTGTTTTTGGTAAATACAGACTAGTTTTGACACCAGCTTATATTAAGACTAGTATCCTTACTGCCTTTGGAATTTTTTTTTTTTTTTTTTTTTTTTCTGATTGTGAATTATTTTTATATAATTGTGAAAAAAGTATACTTATTGGCATTGTGAATGGGGCCGAATAACGGCCCCAAGTTAGCATAAAAAAAACACTGAGTAGTGCCCAGGTCTGTGCAAAATGCCATATTTCCCCTAATAGTAGTGCCCAGGTGCTGTGCAAAATACCATATTTCCCCTAATAGTAGTGCCCAGGTGCTGTGCAAAATACCATATTTCCCCTAATAGTAGTGCCCACGGTGCTGTGCAAAATACCATATTTCCTCTAATAGTAGTGCCCAGGTGCTGTGCAAAATACCATATTTCCCCTAATAGTAGTGCCCAGGTGCTGTGCAAAATACCATATTTCCCCTAATAGTAGTGCCCAGGTGCTGTGCAAAATACCATATTTCCCCTAATAGTAGTGTCCAGATGCTGTGCAAAATACCATATTTCCTCTAATAGTAGTGCCCAGGTGCTCTGCAAAATGCCATATTTCCCTTATAGTATTGTCGAGGTGCTGTGCAAAATTCCATATTTCAACTAATAGTAGTGCCCAGGTGCTGTGCAAAATGCCATATTTCAACTAATAGTAGTGCCAAGGTGCTGTGCAAAATACCATATTTCCCCTTATAGTAGTGCCCAGGTGCTGTGCAAAATACCATATTCCCCCTAATAGTAGCGCCCAGGTGTTGTGAAAAAATACCATATTCCCCTAATAGTAGTGCCCAGGTGTTGTGAAAAATACCATATTTCCCCTAATAGTAGTGCCCAGTTACTGTACATAATACCATATTTCCCCTAATAGTAGTGTCCATGTGCTGTGCAAAATACCATATTTTCCCCAATAGTAGTGCCCAGGTGCTGTGCAAAATACCATATTTCAACTAATAGTAGTGCCCAGGTGCTGTGCAAAATGCCATATTTCAACTAATAGTAGTGCCAAGGTGCTGTGCAAAATACATATTCCCCCTAATAGTAGTGCCCAGGTGCTGTGAAAAATACCATATTTCCCCTAATAGTAGTGTCCATGTGCTGTGCAAAATACCATATTTTCCCCAATAGTAGTGCCCAGGTGCTGTGCAAAATACCATATTTCAACTAATAGTAGTGCCCAGGTGCTGTGCAAAATGCCATATTTCAACTAATAGTAGTGCCCAGGTGCTGTGCAAAATGCCATATTTCAACTAATAGTAGTGCCCAGGTGCTGTGCAAAATACCATATTTTCCCCAATAGTAGTGCCCAGGTGCTGTGCAAAATACCATATTTCAACTAATAGTAGTGCCCAGCAGCTGTGCAAAATGCCATATTTCAACTAATAGTAGTGCCCAGGTGCTGTGCAAAATGCCATATTTCAACTAATAGTAGTGTCCATGTGCTGTGCAAAATACCATATTTTCCCCAATAGTAGCAGTGTTTTTTCTATGTGTTTTGTGAATGCAGCCTGTGCATGTGCCATTGTGAAAATAGCGGCATTTTTCTAGACATTGTGAAAATTGTGAAATATTATAACAAGAGAAAAAAGAAACTTTTTTCACTTTTATTTTCACAGTTTAATATCCCATGGTTTTAAGTTTTGTTTTTTGGTAAATACAGACTAGTTTTGACACCAGCTTATATTAAGACTAGTATCCTTACTGCCTTTGGAAATAATTATTATTTTTTTTTTCTTTTTCTGATTGTGAATTATTTTTATATAATTGTGACAAAAGTATACTTATTGGCATTGTGAATGGGGCCGAATAACGGCCCCAAATTAGGCATAAAAAAACCACTGAGTAGTGCCCAGGTCTGTGCAAAATGCCATATTTCCCCTAATAGTAGTGCCCAGGTGCTGTGCAAAATACCATATTTCCCCTAATAGTAGTGCCAGGTGCTGTGCAAAATACGCATATTTCCCTAATAGTAGTGCCCAGGTGCTGTGCAAAATACCATATTTCTCTAATAGTAGTGCCCAGGTGCTGTGCAAAATACCATATTTCCCTAATAGTAGTGCCCAGGTGCTGTGCAAAATACCATATTTCCCCTAATAGTAGTGCCCAGGTGCTGTGCAAAATACCATATTTCCCCTAATAGTAGTGTCCAGATGCTGTGCAAAATACCATATTTCCTCTAATAGTAGTGCCCAGGTGCTGTGCAAAATGCCATATTTCCCCTTATAGTATTGTCGAGGTGCTGTGCAAAATTCCATATTTCAACTAATAGTAGTACCCAAATGCTGTGCAAAATACCATAATTCCCCCAATAGTAGTGCCCAGGTGCTGTGCAAAATACCATATTTCCCTAATAGTAGTGTCCAGGTGCTGTGCAAAATACCATATTACCCCTAATAGTAGTGCCCAGGTGCTGTGCAAAATACCATATTTCCCCTAATAGTAATGCCCAGGTGCTGTGCAAAATAACACATTTCTAAATAGTAGTTCCCAGGTGCTGTGCAAAATACCATATTTCCCTAATAGTAGTTCCCAG